>JZKD02S1810763.1:40387-50441 GCA_000966675.3 Picea glauca
AGGTATAGACAGAAATACCCCTCAGTTGGATGCAGGTATATTAAGCTTCAGAAGATGTTGAGCATGCATTAGTAAACATTGTGGATTGATACTTTTATTTTGAAGCAAGATGCAATGAAGATGGATATTTAAGAAAGTCATTGAATTTTTGTTGGGAATTATGTTTATATGTTGTATAAGTTTGACTATAACAGTGACCAAACTAGGATCCATATCTTTCTTTGCATTTGACAAGGAGTTTCAGGGAATCCCCAACATGCCAATTTTGGGCTTATCTAACAATGGTTTCCTTTCACATGTTCACTATGCCTCTTTGGAGGATTTCATCAAACACTTGGATTGAAAAATCATATTCACAATGGAATATGTTAGCACTCCTTAGTTTCCCAAGGCTGACAAAAGAAACCAAAGAGGTAACCACAGACCAATATTTAGGATTGAGTAGCTAGCCCTACCAACCCAGAGAGGACTCTCTCATTTAGATCATCCAACTAAATGAAAAATATGTTAGGCTAGGTATTAAGCTCACTAATGGATAATTTGATTTGTTGGAGATGACAAAAGAGATGGAGTCATATTTTCAAATAGGTCACTGTTTTTATGAAACCCTAATGAACCAGAAACAAGGATGCAACTGTGGAAAAGGAAAGATAGAAGTAAACATTGGTATGTTGATGATTTGGTTGTAGTATAGTGTGATGGAAAGAAAAGGAAAGTGTAAACTAAGCATAAAATAAATATGAGTTCAATTTACAAGTTGAAGGTGTAAACAAAAATGGTCAACTTAAAACAATACATAGCATAAGATTGAGTTTTGTAAATCACTTATTAAGTTGAGAATGAAGACAATTACAGTATGGAGATCATAAAATGTATCATATACAGTAGAGAAACATTACACAATTGAAGAAAAAGACTCATACCAATGATCCAATCACAAGAATCTCTTCACAAGTCTGCAAATTGTCTATGTGTTCAATTTAGGAAAAGTACAGGCATATGCTACTCCTTGGCTCTCAAAATATCAGACATCCCACCTATAATACATTGCATTACATTCATATATAATGAAAACAAGTTGAATTCCTCCTAAGGAGGTCGAATTCTACTCCAAAAAGTCAAATACATGCATCTATCCTATCATTGCTAAAACCTAGGAGGAGTTAGAACTGATTTTCCTCCTTTTCCTAAACTACTTGAGTTTATCCTTTAAAGCATCCAATACATGAATTAGACCTTATCAAATTGAAATTTCATTTAGAAATCCTTAATAAACTCGTTTTTTACCATTTACATTCCCCAAATTACCATTTGACTATTTACATGGAGTCAAATATTTGCTACATAGAAGCGCACAAATCTGCCAGAAGTGCAACGAAAAATAATGGTCAAAGACGAGATGATATATATTTAAACCTAATACCTGTGTATTAAATTAAAGAGTTTTTTGTAGATGAATATGTTTTGAAAATAAACCTCTTTCGGTTTCCCAAAATTCTACTCCAATTCTTCATAATATTCTCTACAAAAAGATGACTAAAACAGGCCTTTGCGCATTCAAAAAAATAGGCTATAAATACGTACATGGATCTCTCTCCCTGTAACACGTGTAAAAAGTGATATAGTTTATTGTAATTTGTCCTCTTATGAACAAAAAAATCCTTCAGTTTCCCAAGATTCATCTCTGATGGGCCACAATCTTCTCGGCAAACAAGTGACTAAAAAAAGAAAAACTCTGATATTTTTGCAGAATCAAAGTGCAGTCAAGTGCCAAATTTGGTTTTTGGAGAGGACTGTTGATCCTTGTTGTAGATGAATAGATGCCTTGGAGTGTGGAAAATGCTGATATAGCTCTGATACACTTTATCAAATTAATAATATCTGTCAAATTGATACTCTTTGCCTTGTGACTAGGCAAATTTTGCTAGAATAGACGAAAATGTGACTTTTGACTTTTGACTAACTTGGAAGATTAACAACTCTTGATTACTATGGAACATAGGACCCTAACAGAATCTACCACAAACAATTTTGGTAATTATAAGGGAACGAAACATAAAACAGTAGATCGTTATAGGTGACTCTATCCTAAACCTATGTTGTATGCTCGCTTAAACAAGTTGTGGGACACTTTCATAAATTTGGCATCATGTATTAAGCTCAAATTAGNAGGTATAGACAGAAATACCCCTCAGTTGGATGCAGGTATATTAAGCTTCAGAAGATGTTGAGCATGCATTAGTAAACATTGTGGATTGATACTTTTATTTTGAAGCAAGATGCAAAGAAGATGGATATTTAAGAAAGTCATTGAATTTTTGTTGGGAATTATGTTTATATGTTGTATAATTTTGACTATAATAGTGACCAAACTAGGATCCATCCCTTTCTTTGCATTTGACAAGGAGTTTCAGGGAATCCACGACGTGCCAATTTTGGGCTTATCTAGCAATGGTTTCCTTTCACATGTTCACTATGCTTCTTTGGAGGATTTCATCAAACACTTAGATTGAAAAATCATATTCACAATGGAATATGTTAGCACTCCTTAGTTTCCCAAGGCTGACAAAAGAAACCAAAGAGGTAACCACAGACCAATATTTAGGATTGAGTAGCTAGCCCTACCAAGCTAGAGAGGACTCTCTCATTTAGATATTATCCAACTAAATGATTTAATGAAAAAGATGTTAGGCTAGGTATTAATCTCACTAATGGATAATTTGATTTGTTGGAGATGAGAAAAGAGATGGAGCCATATTTTCAAATAGGTCACTGTTTTTATGAAACCCTAATGAACCAGAAACAAGGATACAACTGTGGAAAAGGAAAGATAGAAGTAAACATTCGTATGTTGATGATTTGGTTGTAGTATAGTGTGATGGAAAGAAAATGAAAGTGTAAACTAAGCATAAATTTCATATGAGTTCAATTTACAAGTTGAAGGTGTAAACAAAAATGGTCAACTTAAAACAATACATAGCATAAGATTGAGTTTTGTAAATCACTTATTAAGTTGAGCATGAAGAAAATTACAATATGGAGATCATATAATGTATCATATACAGTAGAGAAACATTACACAATTGAAGAAAAAGACTCATACCAATGATCCAATCACAAGAATCTCTTCACAAGTCTGCAAATTGTCTCTGTGTTCAATTTAGGAAAAGTACAGGCATATGTTACTCCTTGGCTCTCAAAATATTAGACATCCCACCTATAATACATTGCATTACATTCATATATAATGAAAAAAAGTTGAATTCCTCCTAAGGAGGTCGAATTCTACTCCAAAAAGTCAAATACATGCATCTATCCTATCATTGCTAAAACCTAGGAGGAGTTAGAACTGATTTTCCTCCTTTTCCTAAACTACTTGAGCTTATCCTTTAAAGCATACAATACATGAATTAGACCTTATCAAATTGAAATTACATTTACCAATCCTTAATAAACTCATTTTTTACCATTTACATTCCCCAAATTACCATTTGACTATTTACATGGAGTCAAATATTTGCTACACAGAAGCGCACAAATCTGCCAGAAGTGCAGCGAAAAATAATGGTCAAAGACGAGATGATATATCTTTAAACCTAATACATGTGTATTAAATTAAAGAGTTTTTTGTAGATGAAGATATTTTGAAAATAAACATCTTTCGGTTTCCCAAAATTCTACTCCAATTCTTCATAATATTCTCTGCAAAAAGATGACTAAAACAGGCCTTTGCACATTCAAAAAAATAGGCTATAAATACGTACATGTATCTCTCTCCCTGTAACACATGTGTAAAAAGTGAGATAGTTTATTGTAATTTGTCCTCTTATGAACAAAAAAATCCTCCAGTTTCCCAAGATTCATCTCTGATGGGCCACAATCTTCTCGGCAAACAAGTGACTAAAAAAAGAAAAACTCTGATATTTTTGCAGAATCAAAGTGCAGTCAAGTGCCAAATTTGGTTTTTGGAGAGGACTGTTGATCCTTGTTGTAGATTAATAGATGCCTTGGAGTGTGGAATATGTTGATATAGCTCTGATACACTTTATCAAATTAATAATCTCTGTCAAACTGATACTCTTTGCCTTGTGACTAGGCAAATTTTGCTAGAATAGACGAAAATTTGACTTTTGACTTTTGACTAACTTGGAAGATTAACAACTCTTGATTACTATGGAACATAGGACCCTAACAGAATCTACCACAAACAATTTTGGTAATTATAAGGGAATGAAACATAAAACAGTAGATCGCTATAGGTGACTGTATCCTAAACCTATGTTGTATGCTCGCTTAAACAAGTTGTGGGACACTTTCATAAATTTGGCATCATGTATTAATCTCAAATTAGGAAAACCAAGAGTATAATTAAAAAAAAAAAACTTAAAACAATTCTATGAACTAAAATAACAAGCTGTATTACAACAAAAATCCTACTAGGTTATGCCAATGGAAAAACAAAATGTTGACTAATTAACCCGTAGGTTTGTAATGCTAATTCTAATTCTACCAAGATGTGGTTAGTCGATTTTTTTTTATATTGGAACATTTTTATCAACAAATTTGGAAATAAACTGCTTCAAATGAAAATTCAACATCATTTCAATAGCTGAAAAGATGAGCAATACACTTCAATTCGCCCATTCAACTTATTTTCCTACTGTCATTCCTGTGGAGAATGAGGAAAATCCACTATAAACATTATATATCATACACTAGCCAAAGACATGAATATTCAATCTTACATTGCATTCTATCAGAAACCTTTTGGACTCAAAGCATGTTTTATCACCATGTATTCTCTTTAGTTCCTATAGCTCCATATTTAGACAACTCTGGTGGTACTAACTAGACTCAAGAAAAAATACATAAATCATACACTCTAGCCAAATCAGGGCCATTTTAACTCCAAAATTTGAAGCATACAAAGAATATATTCCCACATTTATGTTGCAAAGTTTGGCATACCAAACTTTTCAAAACTTCATAAAAGGAATGTGGGGAATGTTCATTGGCCATTTGAGTCTCTCAATAAGATAAGCTACCCTTATAGCGAAATCCAACAACAAAATATCATCAAATAACAAAAAAAGGAAAGAATCCAAATTGTCCACACTAGCTCCCCAAGTTGCCCTTAATTAATACTTTTCAAGGATTAAGGAACTATGGCATCAAATAATGTCAAAATATGAAAATAAATACAATTCAAGCATGAAAACATAAATAGATCATGCACACATTATTTTAGTACCTAAATTTGCAGTGTCACACTTTTGACCTTTGGCCAAGATATCAGATTTGGTAGCGCATGTGACAATTTTGATGACAGGGGCGCTATCAAAATAATTTCCTTTATGTAGTGCACATTTATTTAGTGCATGCCATGAATTGATATTCAACCTGAAAAAGTTGTTAGAAGCCTAGATTTTAATGTTTTTTTTTTATAAAAAATAGTGGGCCTTTAAGGCCAATCTCCAATTCGACTGCAAGGTAACCATCCTATGTTAAGATAGAACACCAAGGCCAAATATCAAACCCAGGCATTGATGACACTTATACCAATCTCACCTTGGCTTTTGTTTTCTTTGGATTCAAATAAAAAATTATTAGTTTAAAATTATTTGTTAAAGTTTGGTTAAAATTCTTTTGACTTTCTTACACCAATCTTTTCAAATCACAACCGAGAGTTGAACTCACCACCACATCATCTGAATCTCAAGTGTTAAGCTGAGTTCATCTCAAGTGTCAAGTAAGTTGATATAAAGCACCCACAATAGAGCCCAAGTGTCCATCGATTATGGACAATGCGTAGAACAAGAATGGAAATGTTGGTGTATATAAACACATGAAATGTGTTTTTCCTCATGTATGTGGGATAATATATCCCATTGAATTAAAATGTGAAACCACCATCCAATCACAAGGGAAGAAACAATGTGCTAGAAAGTGTCTAAAGGATGCGCCAACAACTGTCGATTTCATCCCCAAGTGTGTGAAGGAGGTAAGATCGTCCAGGTGGTGAGGATACAAAAAAAAAACAAATTTAAACACCAACAGTCACCTCCATTTCCCCTTCGAATGTAGATGGTAGTGTGACCAATGATGAGCCATGCAAAGGTGAAATATTTTGTAGAGTCTCACGATGAGAAAATTATTTATTAAAAAGTTTTGATAGGGGGGATTTTCTTGTGTAATTTTGGACATCCGTTGAAATACAAATAGTTTCTTTCAAGACATCATCAAAGTTTACTTTCCATAATAGAGCTCCTGACATATTCATTAATATGTTTTCGGATACAGTCACAAAGTCCTAAGTTTCAGAATCAAATTTGCATAGTGTTATATTTATCTTCATCAAATACAAAGGGTATAAANTAAGCTCAAATTAGGAAAACCAAGAGTATAATTAAAAAAAAAAAAAAAATTAAAACAATTTTATGAACTAAAATAACAAGGTGTATTACCACGAAAATCCTACTAGGTTATGCCAATGGAAAAACAAAATGTTGACTAATTAACCCGCAAGTTTGTAATGCTAATTCTAATTCTACCAAGATGTGGTTAGTCGATTTTTTTTTATATTGGAACATTTTTATCAACAAATTTGGAAACAAGCTGCTTCAAATGAAAATTCAACATCATTGCAATAGCTAAAAAGATGAGCAATACACTTCAATTCACCCATTCAACTTATTTTCCTACTGTCATTCCTGTGGAGAATGAGGAAAATCCACTATAAACATTATATATCATACACTAGCCAAAGACATGAATATTCAATCTTACATTGCATTCTATGAGAAACCTTTTGGACTCAAAGCATGTTTTATCACCATGTATTCTCTTTAGTTCCTATAGCTCCATATTTAGACAACTCTAGTGGTACTAACTAGACTCAAGAAAAAATACATAAATCATACACTCTAGCCAAATCAGGGTCATTTTAACTCCAAAATTTGAAGCATACAAAGAATATATTGCCACATTTATGTTGCAAAGTTTGGCATACCAAACTTTTCAAAACTTCATAAAAGGAATGTGGGGAATGTTCATTGGCCATTTGAGTCTCTCAATAAGATAAGCTACCCTTATAGCAAAATCCAACAACAAAATATCATCAAATAACAAAAAAGGAAAGAATCCAAATTGTCCACACTGGCTCCCCAAGTTGCCCTTAATGAATACTTTTCAAGGATTAAGGAACTATGGCATCAAATAATGTCAAAATATGAAAATAAATACAATTCAAGCATGAAAACATAAATAGATCGTGCACACATTATGTTAGTACCTAAATTTGCAGTGTCACACTTTTGACCTTTGGCCAAGATATCAAATTTGGTAGCACATGTGACAATTTTGATGACAGGGGCGTTATCAAAATAATTTCCTTTATGTAGTGCACATTTATTTAGTGCACGCCATGAATTGATATTCAACCTGAAAAAGTTGTTAGAAGCCTGGATTTTAATGTTTTTTTTTATAAAAAATAGTGGGCCTTTAAGGCCAATCTCCAATTCGACTGCAAGGTAACCATCCTATGTCAAGACAGAACATCGAGGCCAAATATCAAACCCAAGCATTGATGACACTTATACCGATCTCACCTTGGCTTTTGTTTTCTTTGGATTCAAATAAAAAATTATTAGTTTAAAATTATTTGTTAAAGTTTGGTTAAAATTCTTTTGACTTTCTTACACCAATCTTTTCAAATCACAACCGAGAGTTGAACTCACCACCACATCATCTGAATCTCAAGTGTTAAGCTGAGTTCATCTCAAGTGTCAAGTAAGTTGATATAAAGCACCCACAATAGAGCCCAAGTGTCCATCGATTATGGACAATGCGTAGAACAAGAATGGAAATGTTGGTGTATATAAACACATGAAATGTGTTTTTCCTCATGTATGTGGGATAATATATCCCATTGAATTAAAATGTGAAACCACCATCCAATCACAAGGGAAGAAACAATGTGCTAGAAAGTGTCTAAAGGATGCGCCAACAACTGTCGATTTCATCCCCAAGTGTGTGAAGGAGGTAAGATCGTCCAGGTGGTGAGGATACAAAAAAAAAACAAATTTAAACACCAACAGTCACCTCCATTTCCCCTTCGAATGTAGATGGTAGTGTGACCAATGATGAGCCATGCAAAGGTGAAATATTTTGTAGAGTCTCACGATGAGAAAATTATTTATTAAAAAGTTTTGATAGGGGGGATTTTCTTGTGTAATTTTGGACATCCGTTGAAATACAAATAGTTTCTTTCAAGACATCATCAAAGTTTACTTTCCATAATAGAGCTCCTGACATATTCATTAATATGTTTTCGGATACAGTCACAAAGTCCTAAGTTTCAGAATCAAATTTGCATAGTGTTATATTTATCTTCATCAAATACAAAGGGTATAAAAAATGCCAAGTGACAATGAACCTAAATACAGGTATAGCAGGGCATCTAGGGACGTATTCACTTCTAGCGATATTGACATGGAAATTGGCATGCATGGGACCGATTTTAATGTTTTATTCTCTTACTGTCTGAGATGGAAAGAGACTTTGATAATTATCAAAATGGGTTGACATTGTGTGTCGATGGTGGGATTGAGGTTACAATGGTTTGTCATGGACACATAAGTTGCATCACAGGCTAAACTCATGTCACCTGAACTTCAATTTGGAGTTATCCCTGGTTTCTCGATGGTATACATCAGTTGGTCATATGTATTTATTGAATCTTGTTTCACTAGTGGAAAATCATTTAGTATGTACAAAGAATAGGGAATTTTGTCAAAGGCTTCATATACGTGGATGTTAAAACTATTGAAGAGTTTGGGGGAAGCGATTGGATGCAAGATTCAAACATTTATGTCATACCTGAGGATTTTTGGAAGTCACCTCATTCAAAAGGATCAGATAAGAAGAAGTTATTCTTGAAGGTTGTTGCACAGTTGAAAGTGGAAGAAGATTTTTGTTGAGGGTTTCTATGATCCAAGACTGGGTAGAATATCAGGATCCATGGAGGCAATTGGTTTTTGACTTGATGCATATTCAGAAATAAGAAAGCAACCATGGTTTTGTCAATATAATTACAAATTATCTTTACAAGTCCGATCTCAAAAAGAAGAAGCATTTGTGTGGTAAGTTGCTATGGAGAAAAATCTTTATCCACATGAAATGACTCTAAAAGCACCCAACTATTGTTCAATAAATTTGCATGTTATGTCAATGGGGACAGTCTTAATTACCTTGACAAGAAACTCTTAGAGGATGCTTATGGATCATTTCAAATATTCTCCAAATTATTAGTTTGGTCAATAAAATCAAGTAGTTAAACATTTAAATTTTCTAATATGTTTTTAGCAAATAAAAACATAAGCTCCATATCCAAAGACAACAATAGGTAGAATCAGATCCATATTTCTAGGCTCGATAAGCATAAAAGGGGAAGCTACGGGAATTCAAGGAAACCAATCACCCAAATTTTCCAGGCATGAAATCAACAATCAAGAATTAGTTCCATATTTGATGGAGGATAATTGGTAGTTGAAACATGACTTTCTTGCATTTCCAGACAGTTCAACATCATTTTAGGAGATTAGGGTCAACATTTTCAAGTTGTAATAAAGTAAAAATTTGAGGTAGAGGATAAAATTTCCAGATCTAAAGAAGGATTGTCATTCATAACATTCCAGAACTTTTGCAACCAAATAAAATATTCATGTGATTGTAATAAATGATTTACAATTGATTGCAAGTAGGATATCTTATAAGAATTATGATTTTTATGTTATAGAGGGGGTTTAATCTTCCTTGGGGAAGAGGAGGTGAGAATAGGATTTTCGCAGGACCTTGTGTTCTCAATTGTAAGCCTACATATTTTGATCTAAATCATCTCAATAAATGAGATGCCCTAGCTTTTCCATACTACAATATAGTGCAAAACTTAGGGATAACACATCCTAGGCCACAGTGATAACATGGGTGCCTTATCAACAGGGAGTTATGTTTGAGCCCAGGTCAGAATCAAAATCATTAAAGAAAATCAAAAGAA
>JZKD02S1810763.1:80121-90731 GCA_000966675.3 Picea glauca
ATGTGAAAAAAAATCTGTGTAGATCACCCGCCTACCCTTGTTTGAAAACATGACCCCATCATTGCATCCTTGGCTCTTGAGAACCTCCATCTCAAATAAATACATGTGTTCAAAGTGTGTGTATCTTCTTAAAGAATAAAATGTGCAGTTCCCCCATGATTCCCTACGATAGGAGGTGAGTTGGTTCTTTAGCGTCGTTGGTAACATCTAGTACCACATGTTTCAATCTAAACCTCCTCAAACAACCTGATTCTCACTGACCATAGAAAATAAATATTGCACATAAACCACATTTTCTTAGTGATTTGTCCCTTACACATATTATCTAAGTTTTGTACCCCTTTTTCCCCTTAAAATTTATTGTTCTGAGAAATTTGGGGCCTAAAAATCCATACTGGAACTATGCATAAAACACTCGTGTTTTCCACACTATCCCAACATAGAAACCACCCTTATTTTAGACATTGGCCCTAAAATTATTAGATAGGGTCTCCCCGGGGCCAACTAGGACCTATCCTAAAAATGTAATCCATTAGAAATGAAAACGAGGGTCAGATCACCTACCTGAAACTTGCTAACTAGAATTTTCACAACTGGTTTATGTTATAGCCCTAAATTTCTCTACACATGCATACATGGCCTTGGCCCTCTTACTTACATTTTTTTTCCAAAGCACTCTTGATAAGCTCTTCTTAAAAAACCAATTTTTAGAAGATGTATGCGCCCTGCACCATTACAACCCACGTACATACGCTTGTTGCACCACTACAACTCATGTACATATGCATGTTGCACGATTACATTCGGCGTATGCTTTCAAAAGTTGCAAAAAATAAAAAAAGTTGCAAGGAATTTGTTGAAATTCATGGGCTATTGGAGGTTTACCAACTAATCCACTTGCTATAGCCCGTCAACCAACCAAATAAGCATCCTTTTGGCATATAAAAGGAGGTGTTGGGGTCTCATTTCATAGCTAATCATAAGAACAATGAAACTCTGCTCGATTTCACTTCCCTTCCTTGCCCAAGATATTGCTGCCTTTTGTGAGAAATTGCCTCAACATTCCCTCATTAGCCCCTTCTCCTTCCATTTAACCCATTCACTTCCATAGAAGAGATCAGAAGGTTGAGAGGAGAATTTCATACAAGGTGCACTTAGAGCATGGTGAAGAGGAGCCTAGACCAGGTTCGCAGAACGATAGCTGAATTAGATTGTAAAGGTATAATCTTCGTGTTGTGAATAAAAGAATTACATTTTCCTGTCCCAAATGATGGTGTCTTGAATACTTTTATTGGTTTATGCTTGAAATTGTAACATCTAACCTTAACTTGTATATGGAATACCATGCTTGTCGTTCTCAGTTTGTCAATCTTTGGATGCAGGTTAACCCTGTGAGGAGGTGTGCAGTCAGTGGAACTTTCAAGCATGAGGATATCATCACTAGACGTGAGATTAGAGGTATAGTTACCTGATCTCCTTTCTCTTTGCTTTATTTATATTAGTTTTGGTATGTTTGGGGTAGTATAGAGAATTAATTAGATTTTAGATGGTTATTTTCTCTACCTACATTCTGAACCCTGGTGTAGTTAAAGGGGGGTTATTTCTCGCTAATAGAATTGGCGACCATACTGGGGATAGCCTCTAGGGATTTTTAGGGGATTTTGGGTTGTTTGATTGGTTTGTTTTCCTTTCAAGTTTCTTTGAGTTTTCTGAGTCTGTCAAGGGATTATGGTCACCTTCAGGTGCAATACCAATTGTCCCTTCCCTGTAAGACCATCTAATCTTTTTTTTTTTTTTGGAAAGATACAGATGTGTACATGCCCTGTCTTGAGTCAGCCTATGTACATACACACTCTGCTCAATAAAAAATCCACGTGCATAGGCAGGCTCCTGATGCAACAACCCACGTCTCTGTTTCAAGAAATGTTTTTTAAAAGAGGGATTTTGCCTCTTTCTTGATTGAGGTTCACACTTCTCAGGGTTTCTTGGATCAATCCAGAGTCTATGTTTACAGCCATAGCCTGAGTTTAGAGTCAGTTTACTTGTCTTCTTGATTTTTTTGTGTTTACTTTTAAAAAGGGTTTTAAGAAAGTTGTTGAATTGTAGATCTGCCTTATTGGTTTCTTGATTGAATCCCTACAATCCAAAGTGGGCTAAAGATCCATTTCAGTCTTATTTTAGTCTTCTTTTTACCCTTTTCACTTGCTTTGAAAAAAGAAAAAGATTTATTTCAGTTTTCTCTTTAAGGCAATTTCAAAACAAAAAAGGACTTCCTTTTCAGTTTGGTAAAGTAGTTAGAGTTAGTTATTTGCAAAAAAGGAAAAAGAGTCTATTTTTTAAGTTCTTGATTTATTGAAACATAAGTAGCTTGTATTCAAGCGAAACTACATTTTAGGTTTTTTTTACAAGATCTTGAAAAAGTTAGTTAAAGAAAAGTTGGTTACAAAGAGTTAGTTATAAAACTTTGCTTTTGGATTAGAAGTAATTTTTCTTTCAAGTTTCATTTTTTCTCCTCTTTTTCATCTCTTATAACATCATTAGTTTCACCACCATATCCTGTGAGTAAATCAAGCCATTAAAAAGAACACTTAATCTAAAATAAACTAGACTTTTTCTGTTTGTAAGGTCAACCAACTAGTTTAGGGTTAGGTCCTTGAATTAGGTTGGAGAGGAAACTCTTCAAGGTCGTTGAATAAACATTACAGTCTGAGTTAGGGAGTGTCTAAGTCCAGTATCGTAAAATTTATCTGGGACCCCCCTCTAACACAGGGGCTAAACATGAGGTCGCATGAGGAAAGACAATAGAGATAACCCCTCCAAAGCCGGACTGAATGTAGTGTGGAACACATATTGAGGATCTGTCTTGGGAATACTACTGACTTCATCTGCCTACAGAGCTTCGTGGACCTTGAATCTGTTCGCTATCCTTTGTTGTCTTCCAGACCACTTGCTCTCGATACCCTTGACAGGTTTCAAACTTTTTATCCTGCTCATTGCGATCTGCCCGATTGTCGACTGTACCCAGCTGGTGACTGAATATGAGCTATAAACTTAGTTGCTAATATTCTAGGGAATTAAACGGGTGACTGTGAGGGTATATCGCAGTACCTAGGGCAAACATTGGGTCGCGCTTTGCAGAGTATACCCAGAGGGTGATTTCATGTTCAAGTTTCACTTACACCGGTTAGTTGACTAGTGTTGACTCACATAACTATTCTTCCTACTAGATAGTTGACTGCTTGATTTGTCTTATAGGAATTTTATAGTGTGTGCTTGGTGTTTTAAACGCTAGTTAAGCCTTACTGTTTCAATTGATATTTTCACAAAGTGGAAGATCAAGATCTCTACCAGTCGTGAAGGCTTTAGGGCCTACTGCGGTTGTATTGGATCCACCTTCGCCACTGTTACGATGAATACTTGACCAACAAGGGTCATTTGAAGCGACCTAGCCACAGGAAAATGTTCCCAAGCCTGCTCCACGAGGAGACTGTTCGACTCTGGAGGAACCTACTATTTCTGACCTTGGAGAAGAATCTCTCAGGCCATCCTTCGATCACTGACTTCTCAGCGTCGATATTAGTACAATTTGTCCCTCCTGAGGTGAAACATTCTGAGCACCAGTTATTTTTACAAGAAACAATGGAAGAAAATGTTGCTACTTCGTCTGAGAGTCCTCATACTCCCATTTATGCTATTACCACAGGGGGAATATTGCCTCCTATCCCACCTTTTCCAGTATAGACCACAGTGGTGTTGACTCCCTCTACCTCGAGCAGTGGTCAGATACCGTCATTGGCGGCGACCACTGCTCCATTTACACAGAGCGCGACAGACCCTCCATTCTCATATGGGATGCCCTGATTTGATTCGAACTCATTCCTTACCAACTCCACCTTACAGACCATGGGTTTGGGGGCCGGGAGCTCAAACACTCCCATGCAAGGGTCTACTAGGGGCACTTCAATTCCCTTTAATGCTATCCCTTATGGTGGGGGTCATATACCTATTCCATCCCCCTCACTTGGTAACACTTTCCAACAATCTATCGGGTCGAGTGCTAACTACAACTTGTTTGGAGCAGGCAGCTTAGGACCTTCATCTTACACAACGTCGGTGGGATGAATGTCATTCTCTTTGTTTGGTGCATTTGGGAACAATAGTTTTTCTTCAGCTGTCATCTCGGCTGGGGGAAACCCCAGTTTTGGGAAACAAAACCCCATGTAGGGTACTATTCCTACATAAGGAGCGACTACAAGAGTGTTCTCCTTTGAGGGACTTTGGAATCCTTGGCAGGGATCAATTCCCTCACAAGGGATGTCAGTTAGGAGAAACCCCTTCCATACCCAATGGAACCCTATGCAGGGCTCCATACTTATGCTTGTCGGATCGGTTGGAGGCATCCCCTTCCAAAATCCTTGGAAGACCATGTAGGGAGAAATCCCCATCCAAGCCATGTTGTCCAATTATGGGAGTCAACCGATGATATCCCAACAAAGACAGTTTCTGTACGTTGGTCAAGGCCACAGTTTTTATCGGAACCCTGGCCAACAATCCAACTTTTCCTGGCAATCTGATGCCAATCAAACTCCAGGACCCCCTTTTACTGTACATAATAATCAGCCTAAACTATCATTTCTGGCAACGCTACATTTTACAGGCTTGTCGATATTTCTTAATGACCCAATTTATCATGATCTGCATTGGCCCCCCATGCCGACTAAGTTTCCATCAAATATTCCAAAATTTGAAGGCAAGCCCAGCGAAGATCCAGGTGATCACATGAAAACCTTTCACTTATGGTGCTCATCAAACTCACTGTGAGATGACTCCATCTAGTTGCACTTTTTTCAACGCACTTTGATCGGGGGTGCCACAAAATGGTATATTGATCTCGATCGCTCGAGATATTCTTACTTTAATGACTTGGCGATGGTATTTTTAAACCATTTCCAGTTACCCGTGAGATACGATGCCAAAACCAAATTGCTGGCCAACTTTGAGTAGACCAAGGCCGACCATATCTCTGATCACATCCGATAATGTCGACGTCGAAAAATCTTGATTAAGGTCCAGGTCCCTCTAGCTTTCTTGTTGGAATGGTTCTTGAAGTCTTTGGTGCCTTACATATCCAAGGACGTAGCAATTTCTGGAGTGTTTTCAATGGAGGAGGCAATAATGAGAGCGCAACAGCTTGAAATGATCTACTCTTAGTCCAACATGCTCTATGATATTTTTTCGGATGCGTCATGTTTTATCCTCGACAAAGCCAAGAAAAAGTCTAGACCCCATGTCGATGGTATTGTGGATCTCCACAAGGAAATTCCATTGATCCGTTGTCAAATCAATTGCAATAATTGTCGATACAACAGACTGTGGCTAGCCAGACCTCGAGTTTAGCTTCTCCCCCTACCCAAACGTCGGATGTACACAGTGTGCATTCAACGAACCCTAACGAAAACTAGAATCCTAAGGGAAAGAAGAAACAATGAAACAAGAATTGTAAAGGGGAAAAAAAGGCTACTAACAATGTTGGCAGGGGAAAAACGGAGAAGAGGAAGTCAAAGTATCCATGTAACCTTTGCACCAAAGACCACCCGACTCATCTATGCCCTCGACTTGTAGAAGCTTAGAAGCTATTGGCACAAAAACAACCTACTGTGTTGACGAACCCATTTCCACATGGAAAAAACATGGCTCAAGATTCATCATCCTTGAGCGTGGAAGGGGGCAGTCAGGGACCCCCCGCATCTACCAATAATAACCTAGCCACAAATGTTTACATGATGAAAGTCGAGGCTCATATAGTGACCAGGGCCCGATATTAGGAAATTTCAAAATCTATCGAAAAAGGGAAAGCACCCACAAACCCACCGCTTCCTCTCCAGATTGAGAAGACAACGAGTGAAACAATGACAGACATCCTGAAAGGGGCATTAAAGAAAGATTCTCATAATCCAAACACAAGGACTTCCCAAAACTACTTCGTTGTGGAGGATTTGGCGCAAACCCCTTGCACAATGTCTTCTTTGGAGGTCCTCCAAAGTTTCCCTTCACAGATAAAGGATCTGTTATCTACCTTGGGATCAACAGAGACTTGTAACCCGTGAGGGATCGTTCTTGATCCAATTGACTTGAAACCTTGTCTTCCTTACCACGTTGCGTTTCAGATAGTAGTGGCTTAAACCAAGAAATATTTTACTCAGAACATCTTTTGTTCTGTGGTTGAGAAGGATGCCTCGACTTGCATGATGTCGTTGGCGTTTTGGAAGTCCATTGGCTAACCTGGTTTGTCTCCATCACCTATGTTTCTTACGGCGTTCGACGGTCAGTCGTTCAGACCATATGAAATCATTCCTTCTTTCCTCACGCAGTTAGGAGGAAATATCGTGTGCATCGAAGTTGAAGTGGTTGATGTGCCTCTCCAGTACAACATATTTTTAGGTAGGAGTTGGACTTATGAAATGCATGTAGTGGTTGCTACAATTTTTTGGCTCTTGTTGTTTCCGCATGAGGGTCAAATTGTGACCATTGACCAGTTGAAATTTTCCGATTCTGACCCTTCATCAGGGGCTTCCATGGTCCCAATGATTGATAATCCTCAGCCTGACACAATAAACTTAGGGGTTGGTTTGTGTCCATCATTGATGGGTACTTTTGATTACCCACCACCTTCTGGCGATGTCAATCTTATATCGGTTTCTCCCAACCAGCCTAGGGCTAAAATATTTCAAGTGTCATCGTTTCGAATGACTTACTTTCACGATCTGTGGACTCTTGCTTCCCCATTGGCTTTGATGGAAGGGACAAGGCATCCTAGAATGGCTATTCCCTTGTTCTCGACTGAAGTTGTGTACAACATTGTCCAACAAGCTTCGACCAATCTCGATCCAACTCCAACACAAGAGTTATATCCAGTTCTCGAGCCTATTTGGGCTCAAGGTTCTCTTTCCAATACAGATCCTTTAGACCTGGTCTTTCCCTCTGACGAGGCAATTATTGAGGAATTGACTGGTCCAAATAGACCCTAGGATGATCTTCATCATAGATCTTACTTTCTTCCAAATTTAAGGAGAATAGAGGTGGGCAAATTTGTTTCGACTGTGAATGAAGATAGGTCTTGTCCTATTAATCCTCTAGCTATGCACGTAGTTTATGTCGAGGGTAATATGACGAGTATCGCTGAAATGATTCCCACAGATATCTCCAAAACCCCTGACGTTGTGGAGAATGTTTTTGTAGGAGCAGACTACTCCCCTGAAGAGATTCAAATTTATACAGAATTATTTAAGAAATTTCGTGACGTTTTTTTTTTGGTCTTATGAGGCAATGTCAGGCATAGACCCAAGAATTGTCGAACATGAAATAAACAATTATCTTGACGCCAAGACGATCTAACAGAAGCTTTTTCCGGTTAATTCTCGAAAAGTGGAAGCAATTAAGGCTGAAGTAGAGAAACTGCTTAAAGCCAGTTTTATCTACCCCATGCAGTTGACAGAATGGGTGTCAAACCCCCTTCCAGTTAACAAGAAATAGGGTACGATTCGCGTGTGCATGGACTTCCATAACTTGAATAAGGCCTATCCAAGAGATAATTTTCCCACCCCATTCATCGATTAGATTGTCAATGAATGTGTTGGATGCAAGGTATTTTCATTCATGGATGGTTTTTTAGGATATAACTAGCTTCAGATCAAACTCAAAGACCAACATAAAATAAATTTTATTTTTCCTTGGGGCACATTCGCGTATTGTAAGATGCCTTTTGGACTGAAGATTTTCGAAGCCACTTTTCAGCGTGCCATGTCATTTACTTTTCACGACCTTAGAAATATATTCGAGGAATATCTTAATGATATAGCATCACGCTCCTGCAAGAGATCTGATCATCCTGCACACCTCCGACTAATATTTGAACGATGTCGCTACTATCGAATTCACTTGAATCCTAACAAATGTAGTTTCTGTGTGACATCGGGTTGTCTCTTAGGTTTCATTGTTTAGAAAATAGGGATCATGGTCGATCCTCTCAAGATTGAGGTGATAGTTCATTTGCCTCCCCCGTGCACCATACCCCAGCTTCAAAGCTTACAGGGGAAACTGAACTTTCTTCGATGTTTTGTCGCGAATTACACCGAGATAACTAAAATGTCTATTGAAAAAGGGAGTCCCATTATGTTGGGACAAATCCACTCAACGCTCTTTTGAAGCATTGAAACACACCCTTACATCTTCCCCTCTGCTATGACCCCCTAATTATAACAACTATTTCTTGTTGTATTTTGTTGTAGCAGAGACAACCATATATATGGTATTGGTACAAGAGGATGATCTGTTCGAGGAACATGTTATTTATTACCTTATCCGAGGTCTGGTTGGGCTGGAACTCAACTATTATGATGTTTAGAAGCTTGCTTTGGCAGCAATGCATGCTGTCCAATGGTTCTGTCATTACATTTTTCTTCACAAGACCACTGTCATTTCCATTGTGAACCCTTTTCAATATGTGTTGACATGATGGGTCATTGGCAGAAAAATCAATAGATGTATTGTAATCCTCCATGAATTTGACTTGGATTTTGTTTCCATGGAATCCAAAAAGTCATTGGTCTTTACCGAACTTATTTCAGAACTTTCGGTCGAGTCTAATGATATCACGCCTGAAGAATCGCCTATCAAAGGAGATCTTTTTCTAATCATGTCTTCAGACCCATGGTATGGAGATATACTATTCTATCTCCATACTTTGAAGTGCCCCACTTCTTCTTCCTGTGATGAGCATCGACAAATACGCCATCAGGAACAAAACTATCTCATACTCGATGACACTTTGTATCCTCGAGGTGTAGATTGCATTCTTCATCAGTGCCTAATCCATGAAGAAGCAGAGCTCGTTCTAAATGACTGCCACACTGGAGCATGTGGTGGTAATTTTTCTGGGTTGGAAACAACCCAAAATATTCTACGTGTTGGTTACTTCTGGGCTATGTTAATCAAGGATTGCATTGAGGTGGTCAAGAAGTGCCACCCATGTCAGATCTTCTCTCGGAATATGCAGGCACATCCTACTCCTATGTTTCATGTCATTGTTGTTGGTCCTTTCACCAAGTGGGGGATTGATTTCACTACATGTCACCCGGCCTTATCCAGAGGGCATTGTTATATCATCGTAGCAGTAGACTACTTCAAAAAGTGGGTCAAGGCTATGCCAACGTTTAACAATGATGGAAAAACAATGACTCTTTTCATTTTTAACCAGATAATAGCAAGGTTCGACATCCCGAAGGATATTTTCACTCACCATGGCAGTCACTTCCAAAATAAAATGATGACCGAGTTAACATTAAATATTGGGTTAAGGAAAGAGAATTCTTCACCTTATTACCCATAAGAGAATGTTCAGGTTGAAGCTGTGAATAAGTCCCTCAATACTATTCTACAATGGACGATCAATTATGCCAAGTCAAATTAGCATTTGATGTTATACTCAGTGTTGTGGGCCTACCGAATGTCTATGAAGACTACCACTAATTTCTCACCTTTTCAACTCGTATACGGGCTGGAATCAGTCTTACCTATTGAGTGTCAGATCCCTTCTCTAAAGTTGGCAACAATCTTACCTATTGAGTGTCAGATCCCTTCTCTAAAGTTGGTAGTGAAATTACTGCCAAACACTTCACCACTTGAGGAACACCTACTATATATTGAGCATCTCGATGAGCAGTGTCATGATGTAGCCTCGACCAATGAGGCTCATAAGAAATGAGTCAAGTGTCAGTATGATCGGTCCATTCATCCTCAGATTTTTTCTGAAGGCGATCTTGTCCTGGTCTACGATCAATACAAAGATCCCTTGGGGGTAGGAAAGTTCAAACCCATGTAGTTCTGACCGTTCATTGTGAAGGAGGTATTAAAGAAGGGTGCTTACCATCTGGTTGAATTTGAAGGAAATGACTTGGCGGAGCCTAGAAATGGGCTCTAACTCAAGAAGTGTTACTCTTAGGTTGGTCACCTGGGTGACTTCTTGTACATATGTATAGTTCTTATACAATATTTTGTCTTTTTATTTTGTGGACATGTAGTTATTTATGTCTTCTTTTTCACTGTGGCAGATGTCAAGTGAATTAGAGGTGCATTTTGGGTTCACGAATGATGCTAGCCGACACACTCGGAGGCTTTCTTCCACAACTTGGGTGATTTTCACACCTGGAGGTTAGTTGCTATATTCCATAGGTATTTGTCTAGGTGACGTTACAAACAATGTTGCCGAGTATAACACAATAATAGAGTTTCTTCGTGACGCCTTGTCACATGGAATTTCACACCTCCAGGTTTACCTAGATGCTCAACTGGTTATGTCCAAGTTAAATGGAGTTTATTGCATTTATGATCCTACTTTGCACCGACGTTTCCTTAGGGTATGTCTCTTAGAACATTACTTTGATTACATTACGTATATCCATGTTCCTAGGATATTTAATCATATGAAAAATACTCTAGCTAATCAAGTATTAGATCGGCATATTGCACACACATAGAAAGAGAAGCACACACATACACATGTACATACATTTGAAAACAATGTGATCCATAATACAAATAAGATGTATATA
>JZKD02S1810774.1:24347-34530 GCA_000966675.3 Picea glauca
ATCTGGCTTCTAGCTAGAGAGCCCATCTCTTGGGGTTTTGAGGGTTTTGACTTAACAAACCCTAGAGGACGATTCGGTGGTGAAAGATTTCCCCTAGCTTGTCCCAAACTTGGTCTCAAGGACGCAATACTCCTCCACACCATTCTAGATCGGATCTACATCAGTGAAGGAGGGTTCTACACTAGCCACAGGCACAAGAAGAGAAGGGGGGCACACCATTGGGGGTTTCTAGCAAGGGGGGTGCACCATTCTTTGTTGGAAGCTCGTTCCAAGGGATTGGAAGGGCTTCGGAAGATTCTAGCACCTAGGTTTTCATTGCAGGGGATTGACTGTTAGATCTAGTGCATTCCGGAGGAGTTTCATGGGCCATTTGGGTAATTGGATGCATTGGACGAATTGGAGAGGAGGGCAATTTTGAGATTCAGATCTATTCCATTTGAGGAGGTTATACATTAGATCTGACTATGATAATTCACCTAGTGGATTGCAGTGTCCCGATCTATATTTCTAGTAAGTTTTAGGGCATTTGGAAGCCTCCTTCATTAGGGCCTAAATTCTAGGGTTTGGCAGTTTTAGGAGGATGCAACTCCATTGGAGGATTCAACATTTGGAGGAGTTTCCCTTGATGTTTGGGTTTGAGATTTTAGGACGGGATTCTACTCATTCCGATCTACATTTCAGAATCTTCAGCATAGCATTTGGAGGTCTTTGATAGTAGGGTCGAATTCTTGAGGGTCTTCAGGGTTTCAGTAGGACGTGGCATCTTCCAGCTAGGGGGTTGACACTTCATATGGCCCAGTTCTTTCTTGTATTGGTATTCATGGTATATTCGGCCTTGGGAGGCTTGTGGCATATTCTATTGGAGAATTTTTTAGCAGCTCCTATATTCTATTGTCTTATTGGAGCCATCTGATGTGCATTCTAGATTGCCATCACATTGTATCAGGTTCCTGCTATCTATTTATGAACAAAGATGATATCTGGAGTGTTTTGGCTTGTCTATCATCTTATTGATCTTGCATATGGTTGAGGTATGTTCCATGATTGCATCTTCTTGTTTATTGCTGAAAACACACATATAAACTATCAATAAAACCCTAAGTGTAATTGTAAGAAAAGTGTTTGACAAAATACCACAACCAGAAAAGTTAAAAAAGACACCCAAAACCATGATGTTCTTGGCATAATGGCTTGGGGACATTACAGTGGTATCAGAGCCTAGATTCTTTCCATCCCGAGGGATCTTATATACGACAAGATGGAGTCTAGGTATTTTTCTAGAGAGGCAGTATATTGTGAATGGGACTACTACAACCTTTGTGAGAGCACTAGGGCCCTAGTAACAGTCCAACAATATTTTTCTATGGAAAATCGTAGGTGGAGCACAGATGAGATTAAATTTTGGGCCAATCAGATAGAGGAATACAGAGATAGTGTTGCTAGATGGAAGAAAGCATAGAAAAAACCCCACACCCATTAGGAGCACACAACTTTTCTACTGTTGCAAGGTGCCTTGGGAACCAGATCATAGGTGTAGGGGTAAGGATCAAAATCATATTATTGAGGTACTCTATGACAGTGATGACAAGTCATGTGAGGATGGAGCGATAGATGCTCCTCTGGAGAAGTCCGATGATGATAGTGACTCTTTCACAGAGGCTAGTGATAGTGAATCTTGCAAAGAGGTTGGTGATTCCCGCACACTTGAGGAGGATAGTGACTATTGCACGTTGGAGGGGCAGTTGGATGGACAAGTCGATACCACCGATGTCTCAGTAGACATATCACGTACCATTGATGACCTTACACCTCAACAGAGTGGTAACACTAGTGACGATTCACACATGTTAGAACCTAGAGATTATGATCTTCCTATGATGGTTGTGACACCTATGTCATCCTTCCAGACACCCCTGATAGCCACATCACATGAGGAGGTTAGTGGCATGTCAGATATGATTGAGGAGCCTTGTGTGAGGGATGCACACCATAGACATGTAGATCCACTGATCCGGGAGGAGATACAGGACATACAGATAGTTTACCTTACGCATATAGATCATCATGAGGAGATTGAGTCACATTTTTTGGGGACTCCATTAGTCGAGCAGGTTGTGGACGCTAACAGGTTGATGGAGAACTTACTTCCAGGATTGGCCTGCATTGATGAGGATGCACTCTTTAGTAGTCAAGATGACCATAGCATGTCTCTAGACACATATACATGGGATCCAGGCATAGATGATAGTAGTAGGGTAAGTGCACAGGAGGATACAACTGCTCATACAGGATACAATGTGATTCAGAGGGAGATAGAACCTAGTGATGGGGTGCAGTCGCATATAGGAGGACCCAACAACATAGTAGACAGTGGGAAGTTCAACACATTATCTTATGCAGAGAGTGGTTTTGGGAATTCCAGAGTTGACACTAGTAGGACTGACACCAGCAGTGAGGGATATGAGGTGGCACCTCAACATGACTATGATCAGTAGTCACACCACTTAGCAACACAGTTGAGAGTCAGTGAGGATATGATCATGGTAGCCACTAGGCACAGTGATGACATGCATGCATTGATGTCAGATTATTGTTGGAGAGCATTAGTGGTACATGGTAGTTCAGATGAGGGATTTTCCATGGATGATTTTCATACTCTTCGGGAGAGAGTATCTATGATGAGGACCGACTACCAGCAGTTGTTGACTGACGGGGATTACCTATTGAGTATTGGTGAGATGTATCATGAGGCTCTGAGGGAGAAGGAGTTAGAGGTGGACATAATTACTCAGGAGTTGGATAGCACTCGAGGATTCTTGAGAGGCACACAAACAACCCCCTAAGAATCAGAGTCCAGATAAGATGAGCTTCTTGAGGAGATCCGCCAGAGATCCATTTCACCTATCGTAGTGGATACTCGGATATATAATTCAGTCATGTTGCTAGGGAATGTTGGTGATATAGCAGAGGATCACCAGTTGATGGAGGACACTTCCATTGGTGTTTCTAGAGAGGTTGTACTTCATGTAGAGGTTGATCTAGTAGTACGCCCAGGATCTGTGATGTAGCATGAGTCTACAGGAGATGACGTGAGTATGTCAGAGCATACAATGATGAGTGATAGCTAATAAATACATGTCAAGATGTATGGTGGGATTCATAGGGGTGTATTGCCTTGCATGGAGGAGACACACTTAGGGGAGCATGCAGATGCCCCTCCTTTGCAGCAGCACATGGATCTGAGAGAGCACCTTCACCATGTCAGCAATTGCATGAGATATGAGAGATGGAGGTTGGTTGACTAACAGTTGGAGGAGTTACTTTTGGTTGTACCTGATGATTGGGGTTTAGTGATGGCTATGGACAAGTAGTTATCAGGGGTACATGTAGACGTGTTTTTGGTCAAATCCTTGGGATTGACCGAGGCATGTGGTATTTTTCAGTCCTACGGTCATCTACGGATGGCCATGTTACCATTGTTTCACTACATGGTGACCCAAGTTGAGCTAGAGAGCCACACACTCCACCAGCGGTGGATTTGGAGTGGGTCTGTAGGGATTTGTCCGAGGGAGCGAGGAAAACATTAACTTTTGATGATCATGATCGGACATGGAGGCAGTTGGACTCGTACTTCTTCTACAGAGATGTATTTACAGATATAGTTTCTGGACAACAAGTCCAATGGTCATAGGTATTTCAGTTTAAGGATCTAGGAGAGGGGGATCTAGTATGTATGAAGGGGGAAGACAGTCATGGTTAGAGTGGTGGAGGATCAACATGGTGATCTTAGACAAAGGATATCATGGGACCCGGGGATTGCAGGATTGAGAATTTCATTGACTGACAGAGGTGAGTGGACCTTTGCAGGGGAAAGTTGTTCCGACTTTCCATGGAGCTTCAATGTTGATGGGAGCACATCGCTTGAGAATGTATCACATAGGTCTTGTAGTACCTCATTCTAGAATCAACAGGTGTAGTTGATGGGGGCCGTGTTGATCTTGATAATATCTTGGAGGATGGACTCATTCAGGCATTAGGCCATGTGTCATGTACAAGAGACTCACAGAGTTGGTGTATTTCAGGATTATGCATCCCAGGAGCTAGCAGTTCATGACTTGATATGGGAACCAGGGGGAAAAATTGTAAGTTTTAAACCTACGAAGTAAAGCAATGCATATAGATTCTTAAGCAATATAGAAATTAATCAATCGCTCATACACAAAGTACATAGAGATTTTATACCGGAAACCCTCAACCGGGAAAACCTTTCTTATTTTCATTATATCGAATTTCACCATTCGCCATACAATATATACAATGTTTTTAGGTATTTCGTAGGTACCAAAACCCTAATCCCTTAATCCGAGATTAATTTACAAATCCGCTAAAAATAGAAAAATCCGCTAAAAATAGAAAAAATCGCCCAAAAAAAAATAATTTCGGGGCGCTGCCCCGAACGCTGTGTGTAATCAGGGGGGGGGGCATACCTGCCCCCCCCTAGGACCCCCCTAGGAAAGCACTCGGCACACACGACAGATCTCTAGGTGAAGGGATCGTCAGACGTAGTTGTCGTATTTGACGCACCCACACACACACACATGCAAAGAATATAACACATACCCAACAAAAATGTGTGATTGTTCACCTTTGAATGGGTTCTACTGTGTATCCCAGAGGTGGACATGGGATCCTGGTATTATACTTGAGGGCATTTAGTTATTGCTTGAGGACAATCAATTTTCTAGCAGGGAGGACTGTAATGTCCCCACTTTGGGACATCATTACATTGCAGAGGTTTACGATGTCCAGAGTAGCCAAAATGGGTGTTATAGCGAGTAGAGGGGTTATTGAGAGTCATTTTGGGATCCGACTTGCATCTTCCACCCCATTTCATCATTATGATCCATTCCACATAGGTTGGCTTTGGTTTCGTTGCATTCCGACGATTTCCATGATTTTGAGTATTTTGAGCTATAAGTCAATTAAATTCACTGAAGAGGTCATTTTGGGCACATTACTTGGATGAACCTCTCAGTGTAATAGCTCCTTGGAATAGGGAGGATAAACACTACAAGATGGGATGGCTAGAAGTGAATTTCAGAGGTAAAAAAGGTTAATTAATTAATTAAATATTAATAAAATGAAAGTCACTTTGGAGGGAGAAGGTGAGCAGGAAGTATAAAGGAAAGGAAAGGGCCTCTATTGATTCATTCATGTATGTTTATCATATTGATATCTGGATTCTAGCTAGAGATCCAATCTCTTGGGGGTTTTGAGGGTTTTGACTTAACAAACCCTAGAGGATGATTCAGTGGTGAAAGATTCCACCTAGCTTGTTCCAAGCTTGGTCTCGAGGATGCAATACTCCGCCACACAATTCTAGTTTGGATCTACATTAGTGCAAGAGGGTTCTACACTAGCCACAGATAAAGGAAGAGAAGGGGGGCGCACCATTGGGGGTTTCCAGCAAGGGGGCCGCACCATTCTTTGAGGGAAGCTCGTTCCAAGGGATTGGAAGGGCTTCGACATATTCTAGCACCGGGGTTTTCATAGTAGGGGCTTGGTCGTTAGATCTAGTGCATTTCGTAGGAGTTTCATGGGCCATTTAGGTTATTGGATGCATTGGACGAATTGGAGAGAAGGAGGGAAATTTTGAGATTTAGATCTATTCTGTTTGAGGAGGTTATACATTAGATCTGACCCTGAGACTTCAAATAATGACTTGCAACGTCCCGATATATATTTCTAGCAAGTTTCAGGGCATTTGGAAGCCTCGTTCATCAGGGGCTAAATTCTAGGGTTTGGGAGTTTTAGGAGGGCACAACTCCATTGGAGGATTCAAAATTTGAAGGAATTTCCTTTGGTGTTTCGGTTTGAGATTTCAGGAGGGGATTCTACTCATCCTGATCTACAGTTCGACATCTTCAGCATAGCATTTGGAGGTATTTGATAGTAGGGATGAATTTTTTAGGGTCTTCAGGGTTTCAGTAGGACGTGGCATCTTCCAGCTTGGGGGTTGACACTTCATATGATCCAAATCTTTCTTGAATTGGTATTCATGGTATATTCAGCCTTGGGAGGCTTGTGGCATCTTCTATTGGAGAATTTTGTTGTAGCTCTTATCTTCTATTGTCTTATTGGAGCCATCTAATGTGCATTCCAGATTGGCAGCTCATTGTATCAGGTTCTTGCTATCTATTTATGAACAAAGATCAGATCTGTAGTGTTTTGGCTTGTATATAATCTTATTGATATTTCATATGGTTGAGGTATGTTCCATGATTGCATCTTCTTGTTTATTTATACAAGCACACATATAAACCATCAGTAAAACCCTAAGCGTAATTGTAAGTAAAGTGTTTGAAAAAATACCACAACCAGAAAAGTTTAAAAAGACACCCAAAACCGTGATGTTCCTGGCATAATGGCTTGGGAACATTACAGTGGTATCGGAGCCTAGATTCCTGTCAGCCTAAGGGATATTATATATGGCAAGATGGAGTCTAGGGATTTTTCTAGAGAGGGAGTACGTTGTGAATGGGACTACTACAACCTTTGTGAGAGCACTAGGGCCCTAGTAACATTCCAACAATATTTTTTCATGGAAAATTGTAGGTGGAGCATAGATGAGATTACATTTTGGGCCAATCAGATAGAGGAATACGAAGCTAGCGCTGCTAGATGAAAGGAAGCACAGTAAAACCCCACACCCATTAGGAGCATGCAACTTTGGTACAGTTTCAAGGTGCCTTGCTAACCATATCATAGGTGTAGGGGTAAGGATCAAAATCATATTATTGAGGTATGCTATGATAGTGATGACAAGGCATGTGAGGATGGAGCGATAGATTCTCCTCTGGAGTAGTCTAATGATGATAGTGACTCTTGCAAAGAGGCTAGTGATAGTGACTCTTTCACAAAGGCTAGTGATTCCTCAACACTTGAGGAGGATAGTGACCCTTGCACATTGGAGGGGCAGTTGGATGGACATGACGATAGAACCAGTGTCTCAATAGACATATCACATACCATTGATGAAATTAAACCTCAACAGAGTGGTGACACTAGTGAGGATTCACATGTGTTAGCACCTAGAGATGATGAGCTTCCTATGATGGTCGTGACACCTATTTCATCCTTCCAGACACCCCTGATAGCCACATCACATGAGGATGTCAGTGTCATGTCATATATGATTGAGGATCCTTGTGTGAGGGATGCACACCACAGACATGTAGATCTACCGATCTGGGAGGAGATACAGGACGTACAGTCAGTTGACCTTACAAATACACATCAACATGAGGAGATTGAGTCACGGTTTTTGGAGACTCCATTACTCAAGTAGGTTGTGGATGGTGACAGGTTGATGGAGCACTTACTTCTAGGATCGACTTGCATTGATGAGGATGCACTCTTTAGAAGTCACGACGACCATAACACGTGTTTGGACACATCTACATGGGATCCAGGCACAGATGATAGTAGCATGGTGAGTGCACAAGAGGATACAACTGCTCATACATGATACAATGTGATTCAGAGGGAGATAACACCTAGTGATGGGGTGCAGTCGCATATAGGAGGACCCAAAAACACAATAGACAGTGGGTAGTACATCGCGTTATCTTATGCAGAGAGTGGATTTGTGAATTCCAGAGTTGACACTAGCAGGAATGACACCAACAGTGAGGGATATGAGGTGGCACCTCAGCATGAATGTGATCAGGAGTTACACCACTTAGCAACACAGTTGAGATTTAGTGAGGATATGATCATGGAAACCACCAGGAGCAGTGATGACATGCATGCATTGATGGCATATTATTGCTAGAGATCATCAGTGGCACATGGTAGTTCATATGAGGGATTTTCCATGGATGATTTTCATACTCTCCGGGAGAGAGTATCTATGATGAGGACCAAATACCAGAAATTGTTGACTGACAAGGATTACCTATTTAGGATTGGTGAGATGTATCATGAGGCTTTGAGGGAGCATGAGTTAGAGGTGGAAAGACTTACTCAGGAGTTGGAGAGAACTTGAGGATTCTTGAGAGGCACACAGACAACCCCCAAGAATCAGAGTCCATATTAGATGAGCTTCTTGAGGAGATCCATTAGAGATCCATTTCACCTATCTTAGTGGATACTCAGATATATCATTCAGTCACATTGCTAGAGGATGTTGGTGATCTAGTAGAGGAGCACCAATTTATGGAGGACACTTCCATTTGTGTTCTGAGAGAGGTTGACCTCCATGTAGAGGTTGATCCAGTAGTATGCCCAGGATCTGTGATGCAACATGAGTCTACGAGAGACGACGTGAGTATGTCGAAGCATACAGTGATGAGTGATATCTCACAGATACATGCTGAGATGTATGGTGGGATTCATAGGGGTGTATTTCCTTGCAGGGAGGAGACACACTTAGGGGAGCATGCAAATTCCACTCCTTTGCAACAACAAATGCATATGAGAGAGCACCTTCACCCTATCAGCAATTGCATGAGAGATGAGAGATGGAGGTTGGTTGACCAATAGTTGGAGGAGTTACTTCTAGTTGTACCTGATGATTGGGGTTTAGTGATGGCTACATGCGATCAGTTATTAGGGGTACAGGTAGACGTTCTTTTGGTCGAATCATTGCGATTGACTAAGGAAGGTGGTATTTTTCTACGGTCAACTACGGATTCCCCTGTTACCATTGTTTCACTACATGGTGACCCAGGTTGAGCCAGAGAGACACACACTCCACTAGGGGTTGATTTCGAGTGGGTATGCAGGGATTTGTCCGAGGGAGCGAGGAACCCTTTCACTTTTGATGATCATGATTGGACATGGATGCGGTTGGACTGATACTTCTTCTAAAGAGATGTCTTTACAGATACAGTTTCTGGACAACAAGTCCAATGGTCATAGGTATTTCAGTTTGAGAATCCAGGAGAGGGAGATATAGTATGTATGCAGGGGGCAGACAATCATGGTCAGAGTGGTGGAGGATCAGCATGGTGATCTTAGACATAGGTTATCATGGGGAATATGAATTTAAGGATTGAGCATTTCACTGACTAGCAAAGGTGAGTGGACCTTTGGAGGGGAAAGTTGTTTCGACTTTCCATGGGGCTTCAGTGTTGATGGGAGCACATCGCTTGAGGATGTCTCACGAAGGTCTTGCAGTACCTCATTTTGGCATCAATAGGTGCAGTTGATGGGGGCCGTGTTGATATTGATAGTAGCTTGGAGGATGGACTCATTCTGGGATGAGGCCATGTGTCATGTACAGGAGACTCACAGAGTTGGTGTATTTCAGGATTATGTGTCCCAGGAGCTAGCAGTTCATGACTTGATATGGCACCCAAGGGGAAACATGTGTGATTTTTCACCTTTGGATGGGTTCTACTATGTATCCCAGAGGTGGACATGGGATCCTGGTATTATACTTGATGGGATTCAGTTATTTCTTGAGGACAAGCAATTTTCTAGCAGGGAGGATTGTAACGTCCCCACTTTGGGACAACATTACATTGCAAAGGTTTACGATGTCCAAAGTAGCCAAATGGGTGTTATAGAAAGTACAGGGGTTATTAAGAGGCATTTTTTAATCCAGATTGCATCATCCACCCCATTTCATCATTATGATCCATTCTGCACAGGTTGGATTTGGTTTCATTGCATTCCGACAATTTCCACGATTTTGAGTATTTTGAGCTATAAGTCAATTAAATTCACTGAAGAGGTCATTTTGGGCATATTATTTGGAGGAACCTCTCAGTGAAATATATCATTGGAATCATAAGGAGAAACACTACAGGATGGGATGGCTAGAAGTGACTTTCTATGGCCAGGGAAGCCACATGGGGAGATAAGGCGCTTTTCAAAGGTAAAAAGGTTAATTAATTAATTAAAGTGATTTAATTAATTAAATAATAATAAAATGAAAGTCACTTTGGAGGGAGAAGGTGAGTAGGAAGTATAAAGGAAATACAAGGACCTTTATAGATTCATTCATGTATGTATATCATTTTGATATCTGGCTTCTAGCTAGAGAGCCCATCTCTTGGGGGTTTTGAGGGTTTTGACTTAACAAACCCTAGAGGATGATTCAGTTGTGAAAGATTCCACCTAGCTTGTCCCAAGTTTGGTATAGAGGATGCAATAATCCTCCACACCATTCTAGTTC
>JZKD02S1810774.1:80862-91933 GCA_000966675.3 Picea glauca
TGCTTTAAATGTGAAAAAGGAGGACATCTTGAATTTAAATGCTCGTATTTGAAAATTGAAAGTGATGAGAAAACAAAGCCAAATGAAGTAGTTTACATTCAACGAGAAAGATAACTTGAAGAAGAAATCATCACCTTGAAGATCCAACTTGAAGAAGCAAGAAGAACAGAAGAATTAATGAAGATCTAGATGAAGAAGAAAGAAAAGGATCGTGGGAAGCTTGAAAAAGAAGTTTTTATGTTAAGAGTAAAAGTTGTCAAGCTCAACAAAAAAATTGAAAAAGCATCCACATCATCAATAAAGATAGTTGAAGAGAAATGTCACAGGTCATCAGAAGGAAAAAATGAAGAGAAGCCTAAGAGTTATGCAAAATTCATCAAAGGTTCTATAAAGAAGGAAGAATGTAAGCCCCTAAAGAAGAATATTCCAAAAGGACAAAAGACTATAAAAGAGATGGACATCAAAGATGACCTTCCACATTTAGACAACCAAGAATCTTCACTCATAATGAAGGATTCAATGGAAGAAAATATCGTGATCAACCAAAGCATGATTTCAGAAGGACTACACCTCAAAGAAGATCATTTACTCCCAAGTATGTAAATTTATTTTATGGTCATTGTTTTTATTGTACTAACTTTGGACATAAGGTTGCAAATTGCAGAGATTATGAAAGAAATATTAAAGCAATAAATACTTATGTGGCTCCACACAATATTGAATATTACAAATGCCACAACTATTGTCATATAGTTTGGAATTGTAGAATCATGACACTGGCATCCACGAAGAAAGAAACATATATAAAATATATACTACAATTTGGAAAATAAAATAACAACAAGAAGAGCAAGTGAATAAAGAACATAGTTCATAAATTACAAGACTTTCCATAGTACAAGAAATACAAGGAAATAAAACAAAAGAAGAACATGTTTCAAGAACCATATTATCATAATCCACAACAAATAAAGATCATACTAAAGAGTAGGTAAAGGAAGAATATGTCCCAAAAATCACACTCTTAAGATACATAGCAATGCAAGATCAAGAAAAATCCATAGACAAGAAGAAATAAGTCAGAGTTCAGAAAGATGATGAGTCTACAGAAGAAGATGGAGACTACTTCAGGAAGGTATTCTTCTAAGCCATGTGGCTTGGAGACTCCCAGTATTATGAATGTTGAAAAGGGGGAGTCTAGAAAACAACTCTACAAATTAGAGATTTATCTTTCGATAATTTTGAAGTATGATGCAAATATTTGATAGAGACAACTTCAGAGTGGTTCAATAACATAAGTACAAAATGACAAATTGATCGATTGAGAAAGAAGTACTCCCACATAGTGTCAGTTGGAAGTCAAATAAGAAGAAGTTTATGGTTGTATTGAGGCATAGATATTGGTAGCACAATTTTTTCCATACATGCATAGTTGGGTATGCCAATAGAGAAGATCAGTGGACACTTTTGATGATCATTTGCAGCTATGCAAACTTCATGATAGTATAGTGACAGATGGATCAACATTGTGGACATTTGAGTAGAAAAATCTTGGAAAGTATGGACATAGATGGATTAACAGGTCTAGACAGACATATGATAGTGGATGAGAGCATGTATTCAAAGATCAAACTCAGATATTTATTCAGAGAGTCATTCAAAGAGTGGTTCAAAGATTATTATCGTAATGGATGATAATGATACATGAATATTTGAATGCTTTTTATATATGTTAGTTGATTACTCAAGGAAGAACCAATGGACAATAACTCCAAAAAGAAGAAAGTAAATGAAGACCTATATTTATCTACACAATAATGTGAAGAGAATTTATCAGAGAGAGAGAAATTCGTAAAGGAATATTAGTAGCATACAGACATGGTGACACACCCATAGGGGGGAGCTATTATTTTTAAAAAGATTGGTTAGAGAAGGTACAGTGTTAGATCGACATGGGGAGTTAATCCTTTGTCAAAGGGAGAGAGATAGAGTAATCAAAACAACCCCAAGGAAATTTTAGATCGAGGGAGCATCCCCAAGGAGAGTTCAGTAAGGGGGAGCAGCCCAAAGGGAGATACCCTTTTCCATTGATGTCAAATGGGGAGAGATAGAAACATTGATGAAGAGAAATGATCACACGTGAATCATGAGCATGAGTATTTCCATGTCTAAGTGTTGTCATTAATGTTGGTGTTTCAATCAATGCCAAAGGGGGATATCGTTGGACAATTGGTTGAGATTTATGTCAACCTTTGGATAGTGATGTTGGATATTGATGTCAACCCTTATATATTGATGTCAACCCTTGGAGAAGTCTGGTAGCACAAAGGTATGGGTAAAGGATCCGATATTGTTTGAGGTATAAATGCATGAATATTAGTATATATGAAGGTAATACTATCATGGATGGATAGTGCATTCCATGCCATTTACGGTGATATGTGGTACGCCACATAGTTCCTCATGGTTAGGGAGACATGGCCTTGAGAAGTTGGAGAACCCCTTAAAGTAATCTAGAAGCCCCTATGTAATGTTCCTAACTTGGCTAGTCTAGGAAATGTTGCTAATATGTGTGTAGGATCAATGGTTTACAACATATAAATGATCATACAAATAAAAAATCCGACAAAGACTACAAAGTTTATATTATGATATCTCTGTGGAGTACAAATGCCGAATGCGGCTGAAAATGAATCACTCAGCTAGATAAAATGACAAAAGGATCTTAGCTGGATACAATAAGAAAAATAAAAGATAATATCCAATAATAGATGAGTACTGCGGGGTCAATGGATGAGCTGGAACTGTGGCAGCTCACACGGTAACTGCTGAAAGTCCAGAAAGTTCTCCTTGGTGGCTAAACTTATCAGAATGGCCTGGAACTGTCTCAAATGGTGCGCCCTGCTCTAGCTCTCAGTCTTGATGACTGACCGACCCTTCTACTGTTGTTTCCGGACTCCGGATGGATTCGCTTGGGGGAATGCACCCCTCTCACTGGAAAAATGCACCCTAGTGATTCCACCATCGGAATCGACGGAGATGTATCTCAAAATGATCACCTTGGCCTACTGGGAAATGGGTCGAAAGGGTTTCTCTAGAGTTGATCTGATGATCGCTCGGGAACCTCGAATGTGTCCACCAAAAGTGTCGCACTCCCAACTATGGAAAATGTGCCCCAGATAATTCCTCTGTCATAATACGACGAGGAACCAGGCGAAAGATGCTCCTTGCCTTCCTCTCAACTGGTTCGGAGGGGAATCTCTGAACTCTCCCTGGATGGGACAAGTCGATCCACTGAACCTCCTCAGGAGTTGCACCCTCACCCTGGATAAGTGTGCCCTTGCTATTGGACCCTCTGTAACTGCTGTTGAAGAATGATGGAAGACTTGTGTGATCTTCCTAGTGACTAGGGTGTGTCTCTCAACACCGAAATCAACCAAATGGTGTCTTCCTCTTGGAATCCATTGAACTATCTCTCCTGAGATGCGCCTCTCTCCTCAATGACAAGTCATAATATGCATAATGATGAATTAGGTTGATGACCCTTCTTTATATCTTTTCTAAACCCTAATTCACTGCTAAAACCCTAATTCACTGTTGACTTCCAAATTTAGCTCATCTATTCTATTTTTAGCTCATAATGGATTAAAAGTGCTTTTAACCACTTTTAGCTCAATGTCACTTTCCGAACATAACACCTTTGACTGGAGTGACCTCTAGTAACCCTATTTACCCATTTTTTGGCCCTAGATATAGTCTAATGGGGTGGTTTAGACTATTAAGCCTCCTCTCTGGAGCTCCTATTTGGAAAGGGACATTACAATCCTCCCTTCTAGAAATTGCTTGTCCTCAAGCAATACCAATCCAGGGTGCTACAACACCTGCTCTCTCTCCCAAGTAGCATCCTCTACTGAAATGCCTCTCCATCTGATCAAACACTCTCTAATGACCCTGCTCCTTAGTTTTCTCTCCCAGAACTCCAAAACCTTCTTTGGAACCAACTCCAATTGTCCCTCCTCATCCAATGGGGGAAGATCCTCTGATGTGCTAATGAATTGTCCCATTACCTTTTTGAGGCAAGATATATGGAACATGTTATGAATCTTTCTCCCCTTTGGAAGCTCCAGCTCATAAGCAACCTCGCCTATTTGGCGCATGATCCTGTAAGGCCCATAAAATTTGGGCTTGAGCTTCTCGTCCCCACTCTTCTTTAGAGATGACTGTGTATAAGGTTGGAGTCTCAAGAAAACCAAATCCCCAACCTCAAAGTTGTGCTCTATCTTGTGCCTATCTGCACTCATATTCTATCAGTTATGTTTAATCTGCAGGTTCTCTTTCAACAACTTGAGAATCTCCCGACTCTCTATGATCCAATCCTTGGCCTTGGGAGCACTAATCTCCCCGAAAACCAAGGCTACCAAAGTGGGAGCATCATATCTGTACAATTATCGGAAGGGTGTCATACCAATGGACATGTGGAATGTGGTGTTGTAGCAATGCTCTCCTAACTATAGACACTTTACCCATGTTCTCTGTTGTCCACCTACATAGTTCCTCAAATATCCTTCAACCCACTTGTTGACAATCTCGGTTTTCCCATCTGTCTGAGGGTGATAGATGGTTCTGGAAGTTAGCTCTGTTCCCACCAACCGAAACAAATCTCTCCAGAAAGTCCCTATGAATCGACTATCGCTGTCACTGACGATGTTCCTCAACAATCCATGAATTCTGAAGACCTCCTTGAAGAATAACTCGACTACCTGAACTGCGTTGTACTCTGTTGGTATGGAATAGAAGTGAGAAAACTTGGTCAATATGTCGACCACTACATAGATACAATCCTTACCCTGGACCTTGGGTAGGCCCGTGATGAAGTCCATGGAATATTCTCCCATTTCTGCTCTGGGATGGGGAGTGGCTGAAGTAGCCCTTTTTGGAAGAGCATGCTCTGACTTGTTCTGCTGGAAAGTCACACACTCACTGACGTGTCTCATAATTTCCTATTTGAGGCCCTTCCATGAGAACCTCTCCCTGATCTGTCTGTAAGTTTTGAAAAACCTCTGATGGCCTGCTAGTGGTGAATCATGAACTGTTGTGAGGATCTTCTTCTTGAGCCCTGAATCTGACACCAATTAGACTCTGTCCTTGTAGAATATGACATCTTCAATGACCCTATACCTGTCATCCTGTATCTGGCCATTCATAACCTCACAAGTGAACTTGTTCTTGGAATATTCCACTAACAAGTGGGATTTCCAATCTGTTGAAATCCCCATCAAAGAACATGTTGTGGGTCTCCTCGATAGTGTATCGGCCACAATGTTATTCTTCCCCTTGACATACTCTATGTCGAAGTCGAATTCCAGTACCTTCATAACCCATTTCTTCTAGTGCTCACTGAGGTCCTTCTACTCAAGGAAATACTTCAAGTTGTTGTGATCTGTCTTGACCGCGAATTTGTTGCCCACCAAATATTGCCTAAATTTGGTCAAGGTATGCATGATTGCCAACATTTCCTTGTCATAAATGAAGTACAACCTCTCGGGCTGACTGAGCTTCATGCTCTTGAATACAATGGGGTGTCCTCCCTACATCAAAACTGCCCCGATACCCTCGCCGGATGTGTCATACTCTAGTACAAATGGCAAGGTGAAGTCTGGTAATGACAACAATGGACAAGTGCCCATGACTTCCTCCATGTGATCAAAGGATTTTTGTTATTCCTTGGTCCATATGAAATCCCCATGCTTGGTAAGATCTGTCAGTGGTGCTCCAAGCTAAGAAAAACCTTGAACTAACCACCTGTAATAGTTGCACAGCTTGAAGAAACTCCTCAACTCTGTCACATTCCTGGGTGTTGGCCAATCTAGAATGGCCCTGATCTTCTCCTGGTGCATCTGTACCCCCTATTCACTGATGATTTGGCCCAAGTAAATCAACTATATAATATCGAAATCACACTTGGACTCTTTGGCATATAATGACTGTGCCTCCATGATGCTCAATACCTCATCTAGGTGCCTCATGTGCTCCTGCCATGTCTTGCTGTAGACCAAGATGTCGTCGAAGAAAACCAAGAATGATTTCGTCAACTGATCTCTGAANCTCTTCTTTAGAGATGACTGTGTATAAGGTTGGAGTCTCAAGAAAACCAAATCCCCAACCTCAAAGTTGTGCTCTATCTTGTGCCTATCTGCACTCATATTCTATCAGTTATGTTTAATCTGCAGGTTCTCTTTCAACAACTTGAGAATCTCCCGACTCTCTATGATCCAATCCTTGGCCTTGGGAGCACTAATCTCCCCGAAAACCAAGGCTACCAAAGTGGGAGCATCATATCTGTACAATTATCGGAAGGGTGTCATACCAATGGACATGTGGAATGTGGTGTTGTAGCAATGCTCTCCTAACTATAGACACTTTACCCATGTTCTCTGTTGTCCACCTACATAGTTCCTCAAATATCCTTCAACCCACTTGTTGACAATCTCGGTTTTCCCATCTGTCTGAGGGTGATAGATGGTTCTGGAAGTTAGCTCTGTTCCCACCAACCGAAACAAATCTCTCCAGAAAGTCCCTATGAATCGACTATCGCTGTCACTGACGATGTTCCTCAACAATCCATGAATTCTGAAGACCTCCTTGAAGAATAACTCGACTACCTGAACTGCGTTGTACTCTGTTGGTATGGAATAGAAGTGAGAAAACTTGGTCAATATGTCGACCACTACATAGATACAATCCTTACCCTGGACCTTGGGTAGGCCCGTGATGAAGTCCATGGAATATTCTCCCATTTCTGCTCTGGGATGGGGAGTGGCTGAAGTAGCCCTTTTTGGAAGAGCATGCTCTGACTTGTTCTGCTGGAAAGTCACACACTCACTGACGTGTCTCATAATTTCCTATTTGAGGCCCTTCCATGAGAACCTCTCCCTGATCTGTCTGTAAGTTTTGAAAAACCTCTGATGGCCTGCTAGTGGTGAATCATGAACTGTTGTGAGGATCTTCTTCTTGAGCCCTGAATCTGACACCAATTAGACTCTGTCCTTGTAGAATATGACATCTTCAATGACCCTATACCTGTCATCCTGTATCTGGCCATTCATAACCTCACAAGTGAACTTGTTCTTGGAATATTCCACTAACAAGTGGGATTTCCAATCTGTTGAAATCCCCATCAAAGAACATGTTGTGGGTCTCCTCGATAGTGTATCGGCCACAATGTTATTCTTCCCCTTGACATACTCTATGTCGAAGTCGAATTCCAGTACCTTCATAACCCATTTCTTCTAGTGCTCACTGAGGTCCTTCTACTCAAGGAAATACTTCAAGTTGTTGTGATCTGTCTTGACCGCGAATTTGTTGCCCACCAAATATTGCCTAAATTTGGTCAAGGTATGCATGATTGCCAACATTTCCTTGTCATAAATGGAGTACAACCTCTCGGGCTGACTGAGCTTCATGCTCTTGAATACAATGGGGTGTCCTCCCTACATCAAAACTACCCCGATACCCTCGCCAGATGTGTCATACTCTAGTACAAATGGCAAGGTGAAGTCTGGTAATGAAAACAATGGACAAGTGCCCATGACTTCCTCCATGTGATCAAAGGATTTTTATTATTCCTCGGTCCATATGAAATCCCCATGCTTGGTAAGATCTGTCAGTGGTGCTCCAAGCTAAGAAAAACCTTGAACGAACCACCTATAATAGTTGCACAGCTTGAAGAAACTCGTCAACTCTGTCACATTCCTGGGTGTTGGCCAATCTAGAATGGCCCTGATCTTCTCCTGGTGCATCTGTACCCCCTGTTCACTGATGATGTGGCCCAAGTAAATCAACTATATAATACCGAACTCACACTTGGACTCTTTGGCATATAATGACTGTGCCTCCATGATGCTCAATACCTCATCCAGGTGCCTCATGTGCTCCTGCCATGTCTTGCTGTAGACCAAGATGTCGTTGAAGAAAACCAAGAATGATTTCGTCAACTGATCTCTGAATATGTGGTTCATGGAAGACTGGAATGTGGCGGGTGCATTGGTTTTCCCAAATGGCATAACTAGGAAATCGAAATGTCCAAAGTGAAATCAAAATGTCGTCTTCTCTATGTCTTGCTCTCAGATGTTAATCTGATGATACCCAGAGCGTAGATCAATATTTGAGAAGAAAACTACCCCATGCAATTCATCTACCAATTCGTCAATGTACGGGATAGGATATCGATTCTTGATGGTTTTCTTTTTCAAGGCCCAGTAATCAATGCACATCCTCATGGTTCCATCCTTCTTCAGAACTAAGACAACTAAAGAGGCGAATGGGCTGTTGCTCAGTCTGATGTGTCCCATCACTATCAATTCCTTGATTTCTTTCTCTATCTCATCCTTGAACCTCCGAGGATGGTGATAGGGGGGTGTTATCGTAGGTTTGGTCCCCTCCTCCAATTCAATGTTGTGCTCAAACCCCCTGTCAGGTGGTCTCCCTGGCGGAATCGACCCAAAAACCTGCTAATGTCGTCCCAACAAATTCCTGATCTATGTATGATATTGTTGTCGACCCTTAGAAGCCTTACACGTAGTGATCAGGCACTCTGTGGCATATGCTACCTCCCCATGCCTAAGTATCCTCTCCATCCTCTTGGCTAAAATTGTCCTGGGTTCTCCTGTCGACATACCTCTCAGAACAACCTTCTTCCCATCACGGTCTCTGAACCCCATCTCCAAGGTTTGGTGATTGGTGGTGATTCTTCCCAAGGTGATCATCCACTAGACTCCCAACACCACATCTATGTCAGATAGTTCAACCACATAAAATGTGTCTCTCACTGTGTAGTTGCCTAACTTTATATCCAAGTCTGGAACTCTGTCTAGACACTCCACTGTGTGGCCATCTTCTACTGCAACATCAAACCATTCAAAATCCTCTGCCAGAAGTGCCCGTCTTGATACCAATGACGCATTAATGAAGTTGTGGGTAGCCCCACCATCTATTAGGGTGATTTCCCATTTCCCCTGAATAGTCCCTCTGATCCGGAGGGTATCATACCTAGGAACACCAGAAAGGGTCGTTATGACTCCTCCCTTTGCTGGTTTCCATCTATTATCCTAATCAAGCAGCTGTGGAACTATCGAAGGGTGGGTTCCTGCCGGTGTCGGTGGTCTATGGGGAGGTTGCTCCTCTGGCCGGGCTGACTCCTCCTCTGAGATAGTGGATCCACTGTCCTCCTCCTCCTCTTCACTGTCCACAGTATCTACTGCCACCTCAATATAATGAATCTCTCCCTTGCCCATGCACCTGTGGCCTGGGACCCAAGGGTCTCTGCAGTTGAAGAAAAGCTTCTTCCTCATAAGATATCTCCTCATCTCATCATCCAACTTCTCCTTGCCCTTCCATTCTCTCTGGAATGGATTCATGTCTCGATCCTTCTGGGGTACGAAGGGTTTGGAAAATGGTTTAGTCTTTGTCACTGAGTCTGCCAAATCTTGAGTGCGTAGGATGGCATCCTGCAAGGTGGGTGACCTGTATTCCTTCACCCATCCTCTCAAAGGCTCTGTGAGCCCCTCTGTGAATATCATGATTAGCCTGGGCTCTGATATATCTGTCACTGCCATAACTACCCGCTAAAACTCTGTGATGAATGCCTATGTTGTGCCAGTTTGTCTCAACTGGGCTAGATCCCTGAAGTGGATCTTGGGATCCCTGCTGTCAAACCTGTCCATGAGTCTCTCTGTGAACTCCCTATAGGAGGTGATGCGACTGTGACCCAATGTCACCAGTCCATGATGCCACCACTTGTGTGCCTCACCCTCCAAGTGTAAGGTGGTGAAACTGATGGCCTTTGTCTTGGTCATCTGGTTGAGCTTGTCATATGTGTCTAGCTTCTGTACCCAAGCTTTGGCAGTGCATTTGGACGATCTGTCGAAAGAAGGTATGGTGAGTTTACCAACTTTCCATATGAAATCAATGTTATTCCCCTGCTGCTACTGCGATCCTCCTCTCTGTGGCTCTCTAGGGTGGTTCCTGAGTTTGAGCCCACAGTAATCGACTAGGGTCATGTCCTAATGGAAGTCACGACCCAATGATACATAATCCCTCCTGTACTCTGCAATGTCCTCAGCATGAGTGGGAGACCTCTGTGTTATCGGTAGTTGTGCTGCTACTGGGGGTGCCCTCTGGAAACTGGGAAACAAAGGTTTGGGAATCCTACTCGAAGAGGTGTATTTGCGAGTAGGATATTGGGGTCTACTGCCTGCCCCATAGTTCCCCTATGTTGCATGTGGGGCTTGTGTTCCTGGGTTTCCCACTATAGCCAATCTATCAACCATCTGTTCCAAGGACTGGGTCATGGCCCGCTAACTAGCTACCATATCACTGATAACCTGCATGAAGGTTGACTCTGGCTCCATGGGGGCCTTACCACTGCCCTCTGGTCACGCATATATTTCACGTAGAATCCTCTCTACCTCGCACTCAGCCTCACGCTCTTACCTTCTCTCTGCTTCCATGTGCACCTCTTCCTCTTCCTCTGAGCTGGGAGAGAAAGGAGGAAAGTCAGGCCTAGACCTTCTTTCCTTGTGTCTGTTGTAAGTGACATATTTTTCACTTACGTGCTCACGACCCTCTAGTTATTCTGCTGCACTCATCGTCTTTAGTCACAAGATGGCAGGACTAAAGCTTTGATATCACTGTAATGTTCCTGACTTGGCTAGTCTAGGAAATGTTTCTAATGTGTGTGTAGGATCAATGGTTTACAACATATAAATGATCATACAAATAACAAATGCGACAAATACTACAAAGTTGTTGGAATTACTAATACAACTAAGAGGGGGGGGGGTGAATCAATTGTCTTTGAGCTTAAACAATTTTAACTCTATTAAAATATTCTCAATCTTTCTTCAAGTGATCATCAACATTATACAACATATGGACAATAAAATTAAAAAGCATCAATCACACATAAGGTATACACAGAGACAGATTTTCATGAGGAAACCCATAAAGGGAGAAAACCTCTTCTTCTTCGAAATGATAGGTAGTCTTTTAGGTTCTGTACATCATCTCTAAT
>JZKD02S1810785.1:18792-33868 GCA_000966675.3 Picea glauca
ATTCTTCTATAGTGAGTTGTCCCAGTTTGAGTTCATAAAACTCTTTAGTCTTTTCGTCGAAATATTTTTCCGACAGATACTTCTTCCGGAAGTATTTCTCAAACTGTTCCCAAGAAATGTCCTCTTCGCAAACCCCTTTCACATTCTTAAGGTCTTCCCACCAAATGGAAGCCTTTCTGTTCAAGTTGAAGGTGGCCACTCGGGCCTTCATATTTTCTAAAAAGTCATGGACTCTGAAATACTTCTTTAGTCCAAGCAGCCAGGCCTCTGCTTCCTCTCCCTTCTTTGTTTCACCGTCGAAGGAGGGTGGTTTTAATTTTATGAATTCTTCGAATTTACAACCTTTGGAAGACTTTTGCTTATTCTGTTTCCTTCGGGAATAGGAACTAGTTCTGCTGCTAGAAGAGCCCTATGAATCACCAGCTTCCTGCTCAGGGGAATCATCCGACGCTTGTCCTTTACCTCTGGGGTGGACCTTTTTCGAGGTGCTCCTCTCAGTGTGGCCACTGATATGACCATGTTTCTGAGTTTCAGGTTCATGCTGCATTTGTCTTTGTAGATCGGATAAACTCTGCAGTAAAACTATGTTAATTTATGTTTGTTTTTCTTGTTCTTTCATCATCCTTTCATTGTCATCCTTACAGCTTTGTAATTTGACCATGAGGCTCCTCACAATCTCAGCGAGACCTGGAGGGGTCCCTACTGCCCTCCTTTCATTAGACTCTTCATCTCTATTGTGGGAGCCCTCTCCCACTTCATGGTGAGTCACCATACTATGCATTGATAATTTCCCGCGGTTGATCTTCCTCTTGTGTGCAAAAGGGAAAAACGTTGGTTGTTAGTCAATATTTATATTTATTTATAACCAATACATAATTGATATTTTCACATTTACACGCACGATAGGGGTTTTTCATTCTTAACTTCGTCTTTTGATTAGGAAGGTTAAGACAGGGGGTTACTCTTTTTAGGAGTGTTTTGAACAGAGCTTATGTGCAACTCGTTCATGAGCCCAAGCAGGCCAAGTGTTGTAACCATGCTCTAATACCAATTTGTCACACACCCACTACGGCATAATAATTTTTTTGCCTTTTCTCGAGGGACAGAATCCTCGAAATCCTACGGGGCTTAGCACAGGCCAGCTCTTCCCTTTTTCCCACCTTTGTGTGATCATTGATCATGATCACAGGCCAAACAACTAGGCACCTTTTCACATTTTGCGACTCACCGATATAAGCGAGTTGCGTCTTTCGACTCTGAAAACCCTGAAATGTCTAAATGCTGAGAAGAAGCTTCGATCAGCAATTAGCCTTCTGGGCTATGCCTTGGTCCATATGACCACTTCTCATAAGACCACGGTCTTATTTCCTTCGGGACTTATCAATACGAGAGCTCGACCTCTTGTCAACGGGACTCCCGAATTCCTGATTTATGATTTCCCGAAATGGCCTTTGTCACATTATCCCTCCTGGATATCCTTAATCCAGGTGACCATTCCTCATAAGACCTCTGTCCTATTTCTTTCTGGATTTATGAATAGGAGAGCCCGACCTCTTGTCAACGGGACTCCTGAATTCCCGATGGAATCTTCCTTTCGGGACTCTCCTGAAATCCTGGATTGCTGCCACGTGTCCTCCCTCAGATGGACAGTCCTCATCGTTTCGCGATTCCGCGACTTGCGACCCCCAGTGACACAGATCCTCTGTCAATTCGAATCCCCAGTATTCGAAATACCAATGGACTCTCGATCTCCACCACGTGTCCTCCATGAATGGACGATCCAAATTGTTTTGGGACTTCGCCAGGTGCGAAGTCAAAATGCTCACCTTCCTCTTTTGTTTCCCAATGTCCGAATCCCTGAAATGGGTGATCTCGCGACGCGTGTACTCCCTTAATCGGATGGTCCAGATCTATTTCGTGACTTCCACCATGGAGTGTCTCGATCTCTTATCAATGAGACTTCCGAAATCCCGAAGTCCGAAATCTCGATACCAACTCCTCTTTCAGGACTTTCGCCTCTGTTCACGAGGGCTTAACCCTCATGAATCTCCTGACAGATCCAATGGTTGTTGGGTTTTCTAACTAAGATCTGATGGTTCAGATATATCCCGCGCTGTGCACTCTTTCGCTGCTCCCTAGACATGGAAAAACCAACGATCCAGATACTCCCACGGACCTTGGGTATCTATGGTCCCGATTTCTTCGCTACTCACAAAGATAAAGGAAAAGGGTTAAGGCATTTAACGCCCTCACTTCTTCCTCCAATCTAACAGTTGCGAATGACCGTAAATCTTCTGACATGATCTTGTCTGTCAATCGATACTTATCTCTACACGGCTATTTCGGGATTTTGAGAGGCCCATTCTTCCTCGTACAAGATTACTAAGACTTGCGCCTTCAAATCCTTTTCAATTTCTTGGTAAGCTTTCCAAGAAGGGTATCTCTGTGGAGAGATCGATTCCATGTATTCCTGGGGATGAATAAGGGTATAGATTTCCCAAAAGAAGACTTGAAGTCTGAATTAGATCGATATACATATATATAAATCTATCTATAAACATAAGCCATATGTGTTCCTTCCAATAAAATCATGCAACCACCATTTCTGATCAAAACACCACACAGACAGTATTATACTCAAACCATTCATAAACTGCACAGACTATGAGCATACATGTCAGCATATAAATTTCGAGATGCAAGATGTAAAACACTTATCATAAATAACACCCGATGTGATTGCAACTGTTGAGAGGGGTGCTCATTTCCACCCAACCGTAGGCTCGGTGACTCCCAACGGATTTACCACTAGCCACCCCCGAGCTAAGACCACGATGTTGCAAGACTGAGTCTCTGTTTTCCAGTGACCGAGAAAGAAGGTTACTCTCCTTCTTCTCCGCTATCACTCACTCTGCATTTTTCCAGAGTTCTCCTTCTTCTTTCCCTCGTGTCTGCCCCTTGATCGCCCACTCTACCTGCCTTTTCTCCTTTCGGCGAGGTTGTGTGTGGTACGATTTTCCTCATGGTGGTCAGGTCCGAGGACTCTACGGATGGGAAGTTCACCCCCGTCCCTCATTACTCATGCGGATCCATTTACCTACCAACTTGGCGAGTCATTTAATTCAGGGCTAGCGAACTACTCTTGGTTCTCTGGGCCAGTGAAGTCCAAATACGGTATTGGTTTCGGTGGAAGTTAACGCCACCTTTCCAGGTGCCTTCCACAACCTTTCTTCAACCATTGTGGTCTCTTTTTCAGCACATCCCCTCTAAGCAGTCCTGCAATATATATATATATATATATATTCATAATATTATTCACATTCATCAACCTTTTTCACAAGGTCCATTCACATCACACATTCACATTTCTAAGTTTGCCACAATACTTGGCCAGTATAGTTATTTTTTTACAGACTAGGGGAGACAGGGTGTTACAACTATAATGTTCCCAAGTAGATCTAGTAGGAACTTTGTGGTTTATTTCCTTTCTTTTTGTGGTATTTTTGTTAACAGTTTGTTGTTTTTACCTTCTTAGTTGCGTTGGGATAAATTTATGGGGTTTTATAGCAAGTAAATTATGGAAATAGAACAACTAATAGATACACAACTAAATGCAATATAAATAACATAAACAACCACAAATACCTCAGATTTGTATTTTATTTAAATATATAGTTGACCTCAATACAAGATATGGGAAGATATGGAATAGAGATGGAAGAATAATGTGAGTCGTTGAGAACAGCTCCAAGATACAATGATAATAGTGATATATGGCCTCTCTTAGACTCCAAACTGTAGAAACAAAAGAAGAAAGATCATTTTTTTCCCTTCTATCTTCTAGGTTGTTGTTCTGGATGAGTTGTGCTCCCCTCTGGCTAGAAGCCCTCCTAGGAAATTTGGCCTTGCTTATTTTGGCCTCAAAACTCCTGGAAAATGATGCAAATCTATATATTTGGATATGTTAGGCTAATCGGAAGATATTCCCTAGTTGTAACTACGTATCTAACCTTCTAAAGATTTGTATCTCCTAGAATGTGTGTGCCCTCCTTAAACAATTCACCCAGCTAGAAGAAATAATGAATATGCATAGGTAAAGCCTCAATGAATGATGAGAAAAGGTTCCCTAATGATGGAAAAAACTTCTGGAACAATATTTAATTTGTATCCTCAACCTCCTAGCAAAATCAAACTCTCCTTCCTTTAGTAGTACGCCCCAAACCTATAGAAAAACCCCAAATGTGTGCCCTTGCTCTAGAATCCACCACTAAAATTGTTCTGAACTGAATAGAATGGTGAGGGTGGGATCTTTAACCACCTTGGAAAAGATTGGATCAAGAACATAGGAATATTTCACCTCCTTGCTGATCTTTATGGTTTGTTTACTTAAAACCCTCAAAATGTCTAAGATGTAGAGCTCACGATGCAAAGTGAGAAAATGACAAGAATGAGGAGTGATGTTCCCTCCTCTCCTTTTCTACTTCAGCTTCTAATTTTCACTTAAATTATTTGATTGGCTTCTAAATTCATTTACTTTATTTTCTTAACTTATCCAATTAGCTTTTATTTTCCTTTTTATCCAAAGTCACTTTAATATTATAGCTTTAACACCTTAGTGACCATTTAGCCTCTTAGTCCCTTTTTTAAATGAGACTATAGCCTAGGGGGAACAAATATAATACTAATTCTCCTAAGATTTATGTCACTTGGAAGGGGACATTACACTAACATTGTTGGGTATGGCTTGTGGACATATGCACTTAGCCTAGGGATTATAGTGGTAGTAAGTAGGATTTATCTTTGGACCCCTCCTTGGTAAACCCTTGATAGTTACCGATTCTTCTACATGCAAAAAAAGGTCACAATAAACGCTCTTTAAAAAATTTCACCCTTCTCAAATCATATATTTGGCACCATATTCAATTATTGAGATATGCGTTTTTAGGGGCCATACAAGCTATATAAATCTATTGTCATTCTTTTTGGTTAGAGAGCTAATAGCCTTAGCCCTTGATGTAGCGATTTATCCAGCGCCAACAATCATTTCGGCACTAGGACTTTCATATGCAGCATGGCCAGTAGTAGTAGTTTCTATTCATATAAGCATTCTTGCAGATAATGTTTTCTCTTTCTAATGTCAGATTGTGTTTTTTAGTCCATAAATTGAGGTTTATGATGGATCTTAGACTAAGCATATTAATTCAAGTGAATCTGACCTAATTGTCATAGATCAACTCTCTAAAAGAGATATATTTGTAGATATGAGTTGGATTAATGGAAATATTTAGGTTTGAACCTTGGGATTTGAGGAGGGAAGAAGAAGAATCACAAAGAGTGAACCAAGAGACTCAAGATCACATATCTTCCTATACCAAGTGAAGATAAACCACGATAGCTAAGGGATCATGACCTCCAAAAGATATTATATGTGCTAATTATCAGAAATCATGACCTCCAATTGCAGAAAATTCAAAGCGAGATGTTTAGATATCTAAACCATGATATTATGAGGAGGTGTAAATTGTAATTAATAAGTTTCACAAGATCCTTCTCCTAGTCCCATTTATTGTTCACTTCCATTCTATCTCCTTATCTTGATATGAGAAATGCACCACATTTATAAAAGGCTTTCAAGGGAAGACATAGCAAAGTAACCTTAGATACTTTTTGTGAATATATAGAATCATTAGAGAAACAAAGGGTAGAAAGAGAAGCTAAACTTCCGATAAAGTTAGAGATAAAGTTTGATATTAAATTCACAAGATTCATAAACAAATACAAAATAAAACAAGAAAATTAGAGGATATGTTAGTGACGATGAAGATTAGACTACAAAAAATAGAAAAAGAGTATCAAGGAACAAAACAACTTGTTAACAAGTTATTTTAGTGAGGAATAATTAAAGCGGGTTTAAGTTGGGTCAATGAGATTTTAAGTCCCAACCATTGATCTAGAGGGAAGATCCAATGGCTGGGATCTCTCATGAGTTAGGGGACCCACTCAAACCCTAGACCAAAAAGGGAAAATATTATCATGTGTGTGTTATCGAGTAGTGTGAAGGAGAGACACATGATGGCTGCAGAAATAGAGTGAGATGAGATCATATTCTTCAGGAAACACTCGCATCAGTGAAGGTCAACCCTTATGAGAGATCTACAACAAGATAGCATAGTAAAAGGGGTTGAGTAGGACCACAACAACATTTTGTTGAAGCTACTACAAGAAGAGAGAAGGTCGAGCTAGGGTGCTTCTATCACTTCTGACAGACTGTAGAGGGAAACCTAAACTTTACCAAATCGTACGATTCCATACAATACGGATATGTACTGTAACTCCAAGGGAAGTAAGAAGTCTACAGACTTTTTTCTTGTAATCTCTATCAAAAAAATAAAATGTGATTCATATTTTGCAAGCTATGGGGAGCTATCTTGTTGCAATGTTATTTTAGATAAGTGTATGTTTATCCTTTATCGTTAATACAATTAACCTAGGAAGGCGACATTGATAATTTAAAATATCGTTGAATGAAGAGTAGGATGAATGTGCTAGAAGAAAAGATAAGTGATATTGGTCCTAAATGGTCTCAACAATAAAATGGATATCAAACCCATTAATGAGGAAATGAAGTTAATAGAATTATACCACCATCACAACAAAAGAGATTTAAACCTCATAAATTTTGGTCTAAAAGAGAATGAAGGAGAGGACACACTAAAAATAGTCAAGGAAGAGCTACAAAACAAGTTGTAAATTGAAACAATCTGGCTCATAGAAGTGAAGAGTTTGGGAAAAATAATGGAACATAAAATAGGTCAATGCATGTTAACGTAAGCTCTACTAACCATAAATATGACTATTTTCCTTCATGTCTAAAAGGGTCAGGAATATATATAAATGAGGATCTCATTCTAGTAGATCAAGCTAAATTACAGAACAAAGTTCAAAAGGTAAAAGAAGCTATGAATGAAAGAAAATTGGCAATAATTGGAAAACTAACAACAATTATTAGATATAAATACCAAAAAATATACATGAATTTAGCAAACTTTGGGTAAAGGTCCCAAGTTAAGTTGGATCTTGCCTGAAATTGATATTATATTGTTTGTTGAAACTTGGGAACATGAAGATTATACAGTTCCTAACATAGAGGGATTTGTCACGTGGTCAATATAGAACTTGAGATCCTCTCACAAAATGATTGGAGGCATAGCTTGTTACATAAGGAAGAACATTTCTAATTATATTAAACTTCACAAGAAAGACACTTTCAATAAGTACATATGGGTGAAGATTTTAGACATAAATACTAAAATGATCTATTTAACAATCTATTACTTTGCACCTATAAATTCTATCTTTTATAAGAAAAATATTTTAGATATAAATTGTCTATACAATGACTTAGAACATTATATCTCTAATCTAAGAAATGAAGGTAACATCCTCTTTCTAGGGGGATTTAATGCTAGAACAAGAAGTAACCAAGCTATAATCCCGAACAACATTCCCAACCCTATTCCTCTATGGTTAGGTAAGGACCTTGTTTAGCTCACAAATATAAAGGAATCTCTACAAATCTAGGCAAAAAAATGATCAGTACCAACTATCAAGCTTCGCAATTGTCAAAACCTAATAATTTGTAATGGTCTAATGAAGTGGCCAAAATCGAATGAGATGACTTTCATTCATGGGTTTTTCCATTAGTGTGGAAAATTATGTTATATCAAATATCCTTGTATACAACCAAATAGTTAATTTTAACATCTTAAATGATCATGATCTAGACTCAGATCATGGACCCTTAACTTTAACCCTAAACTTTGCCATGCATAAAAATTCCATAGAAAAGGAATTTAATAAGGAAAATAGCTTGATCTTCAACAAAAATAAAGTTGTTTTTTTAAGGATTTAAAAATTAATTAAATCTTCCAATAAGTAGTAACATTATGGAATAACTCTATCATAGTTTTACAACAACGCTCTCAACTTGTATATATAAGCATTCTCTTAAAACTTCATATAAAATGGAAAATAAATGACCAACCCTTGGTATGACAAAGAGTGCACAATTGTTTAAAAAACCATCAAGGAAGCATCTAATGAGTCCCTAAAATTTGACAAGATATATAGTTAAAAAAACTAATTAAAAGAAAAAGATATACCCATTTCTAAATTCGATCTTAAAAATTTCTAAAAGCAAATTCTAACTCAAAAAGTTAAAGAAAATAATAAGATTTCCTAGAGAAACTGGAATCCATACCTTAAAAAGATTCAATACATTAAGAAGCTTTATGAATCTACTAATGCTCTCAATAAAATTCAAACCTCTAATACAAAGTAATAAATTTTACTTTGGAAGACATAAAGTATATAAGATTAAACTACTTGAAAAAGGTAAAGTCAAGGACATCAAACTTTATTAAGCAAAACTACTAAAAATTAGAATATTTGTTCTTATCCCTCATATTTACAAACTCTTCAATATGTCAATTAAGCAAGGTTTCGCTAAACCATCAATTCAAAGCCTCATTGTTACTCTTTTTAAATGTAAAGATAAAAATAACCCTTCAAATTATAAGACCATTATAATTAACCTTTTTTTAACCAAATTATATGAAATTGTTTTGGAAAAAAAAAATTAACATATAAAAAATCATGAAAACATGGCCAAATTATATGAAATTATTTTGGAAAGAAAAATTAACATATAAAAAGTCATGGAAACATGGCCAAAGGCGTAGCCAATTTGAAAGCTATAATTGAAAGTTTTACTTCAATATGATAATACATGAATTTTTTATGAGTATCAAAACTTAAATAATGATTTTGAATTCTTTGTGTTAACAATAGAAAAAATGAAACTTCCATAATAGATCTATTGATTAAGGGATTTTTCCCCAGTGACCTTGGGTCATGTCACGACAGAGCGATATTGTATATAGAAGATTAAATCTTCCCTCACAACCAAACATGCAAACCAAGAATAACTACTTTTTCATAGAGAGAGATAGGGAAAGGAGAGAAGAGAAGGTGTGCATATTAAACCCTTTGTATGATGTCGATCCCCACTCTTGCTTCTTGAAACACTCCTAGTCTTTGTCAGTACAAGCCTGCAATAGGAGACCTAGATTGTGTTGCAATGAGGTAGTTATAGATCCTAGTAGCATATATCAAATGTATACTTCAAGGCATATATGAGAAAACACGAACATATCAGATTGCAATGAAACAAAGTAACACAAGATTGGAAGTAAAGAATACTCTTCAATTAATCAATGAAATAAGAGAGTCGGTTACAACCTGACGTTGCTTCTAGCACCGCTTTGGAACCAACTACCCGGGTTCCTACACAAATCCTTCAAGCATCAACTCTGGGATGAGACTCTTCCATGGATATCCCAATAAGGATAAGGAAACACCTTATGACTATATAATAAGGAAGGAACACTGGAAAAGGAGTTTCCAGGTTGGGGGATGCTACTTAGAGGAGAAAAGGAATAAGGAAGATTGTTGGATTTCAACAACATAAACTTGCACGAAAATACTTCCTCTCTCATTATAGCCCTCAATGGCACCTTTATACCATCCCAAAGGATTTGGGGAGGTTACATTTTATTTTGCATGGGCTAGGGGACGTTGGGAAACGATCCCAACCGAACCCCCCCAAAAAAAACTCAGAATTATTTTATTTTTTCCATTTTTGAGGGCATCCACTATTTGCAAACTAAGAAGTCATGTATGTCCATGTGTTGCATCAAAGGATCCTGCAGATATGTGCAAAATACGTGTTTTTTAAGTAATTTGAATGAGGCAAGTTGGGAATTTTTCTAGCAAACCAAGGGAAAGGGTTAGGCCATGGAACAAATGCATATGTGTGGCATTTTGTGTTATAACAGATGCCCCCCTAATGTGTGAGGCCGAAAGGTAAATAATGATGGCTTAAATACATTACAAACTATGAGAGGTGAGGATGCATTGAATTAAACCTGTGAAGATTCCCAAAAAACTGATCCAAAAACAAAAACCATCAGTAAAGATTAATCAAGAGTATTCTCTTCCCAAGTCGAGCATACCCATGCTTAGGAGTGATGTAAGCATGGCCACTGAATAAAGTACATTGCAGATCCATGGCATATGTGAAATATAGATAAATTCCATGCCCACGAACAATACACAGTGGATCCATGTGATATAAATGAAGTAGCAAGCATGACCATGAAGAACACACAATGGATCCATGTCAAAGTAGATCATAGCTACAAATAGATACGCAGTGGAGCTATGTCTAAAGATCAATAACAAAGGATATCTGGAACCAAGAGAATGAACAAGATTATCCTCTACAAGTATCAATGCCCGTGAGGTGGCACCATATGGGCCAAGAAGGATGTTACACATCAAAATTCCACACTTAAGTGTCACACCCTAAGTGTCTCAAGTGTTGTAAAGTGGTGTATCCACCTTAAGAAGTGTCACATGCACTTTGTCAAGTGTTAGATGCACCTTAATAAGTGTTGCATTCACTTTTCCAAGTGTTGCAACTCATTGACACCATGAAAAACACTTTCCATGATCCCTAAGTCATGTTGGAGGAAGAAACCCATCATTTCAAGGTAAAAAAACATGTCTTTTACTTGGAAATTCAACTAGTTTTTATCATTTATGAAGGGTAGCACCCCTCTGTCCATGTTGGAGGAGTGCCATTACATGGGGTGGAACCCCCTTTTCCTTGCTTAGGGAGTTTCACTAGCACCCTGTCTCTAACTCAGGGGGAGTGCCACTTTGGTTAGAGGAAAATATGGAGAATACCACCTTTTCCTAAGGGAGAACTCTGAAGAGATGAGGTTGGTTTTTCTTGAATCCTATATTATGGCTATATCTTAGGATCAAACCCCAAATCATGGAGCTATATCCTCAACCACTTCCCTAAATATCCCATGGTGTTTGAGCCTCCCAATCCTATAAATTGAAGGCATTTCCCATGTGAAAGGGGGAAGATTTCAAGTGTCAATTTTTTTTATCATGAGAGGAAGGAAATTATTGAAGTATCATCATTCTGATCGTAAGATAATCGTGCAAGGGGGTGGATGAGGAGATCTTGGAGAAGTTATTGCATCGTCAATCATTATGTGTAAGTACTTTCCATTGGATTTCCAATTAATATAAACTTGGCCTATTCCCTTCAAAACATTGTGTTATGCATCTACTTGTCTATTGTTGTTTCAATCTTCATAGATAGATTTGTTGTACATAATCATATAGAGTAGGAGAAAGTATTTCTTTGTTGTCATTGCAGGTCCCGACTCGCACTAAGGAGCTTGGAGATCAAGCCTGAATCTTGGAACAACGAGGACAAACATTGAAATAAGGTGCGCCATACTCTTTCTCTTTCTCATTTTGATTGGTTATGAACTAGATCTATAAGGAAAGTAGCAACCATTTGTTTACTTCTATCTTTGGACCAAAGAAGGGGTCTTGGTCAAAATGGGAGCTTAACCTTTCCACAGGGTAAGATTTCTCATAACAAAGGATCATAAAATACACGGTGCTCATACTTCACCTGAAGTCTTCACAACGGTCCGTCGTGGTACAAGTATACACTATGTGAATAGATTAGTCGAGGTCGAACATAGTGAGACATCATTTGATTAATAGTCATTGATGTATACCATTAAAAAATGTGAGACAACCCATCGATAATGATAATGGGTCTCAAGGTACCATGGTACAATCTAACAAGTGTGAATAAATGAGTTGGCGTCGAACACCTGGTAGAATCTATTGAGAAGGGGACATTGATGTATTCCCATTGTCAATATCGAGGGAACCTACCACTGATGAATGTAATCCCTAAGGCACCAAACATAAATCTAGATCCCTATCCCAGAGTAAGATGTGTCAAAGTAGATGGAAAGAGATCCGTTGGAAGGAAGGAATTAAGGCATATTTCATCATCCAACACGAGGGGTGGAAGAAGGCCAAAGATTTTGAAGAAATTGGATGAAAAGATAGATACTTGTGATGATGAGATTGAATTGACCGACTTAGGAAGGTCGACTTGCAAGGTCAGAGACTAACTGTAGAATGGTCAGAGACTAACTACAGAATGGTCGATTCAAGTTGAAACTTTCCCTTGAATTAGAAGCGTGACACATGATGTGACTTAGGCAGCATGACTATAAACTAGGATATTGATCCAGGGGATCAAAATATGCTCAAAAATCAAAGTGCTCGGAATTGCTTCAAAACAAACTCGTGTGCAGTGCTCATCCTCATGATCCCAACACAACTTGAACGGGTTCAAACGAACGTCATATACAAGAGATATCATGTTCTATAAACTTTTCCAAAGGCAAAATTTTGTTGACCGTACAGTTTGACATGGCATGGTCATACTATTGATGTGGCAGGGTCATACTACTGACATGGCAAGGCTATACTGATGATGTGGTAGGTGTGTTGGAATGGTACATGGACCAATCTAGTTATGACATGTGGCATGTTGAGGGCCAATGGTATGGTGCCATGTGGCCCAGACATGGGCTACTAAGTGGCACCCCTCCGTAGTGTAAAAGTTGTTGGAGTCTGCGGGGGTCGAACCCACAAACTCTAGGAGTGGTAGAGTACTAGTGTAGGTCAGGATACCAGCCCGCCTACCAGTGTGACTTAACCATATAGTTTAAATAAAACGTTTGAATTTGAACCAGTTGTTAGTCTGGGCAAAAAAAATGTTCAGGGATTAGCCCCGACCCTTGGCCATAACACTAACTCCTCACCACTTGACCTTCCCACCTGGCTATTCCCTATCCAACGGTCAAGCATGGATGCAGGGGGGTTTTAAAATGGTTATCCCATGGTTACATCTACCTCACCATATGACCACGGGCGTGCGGATTACCAATAGTTGCAACGGATCCAAACTTGGCGCTAGCACGTGGCCACATGGAGGCCATGCGACCGACACCTCCGACGGTTAAGGTGTTTGGCGCACTAATTGTTCGACGAAATTCCATGAATTTTGGAATGCACGTGGTTTCTAGTATTATGCATGGGAAACACCCAGAATCCAGGTTCAGTTCACACATGTGCGTTTTGGAGGAGCAGAGACAACTAAGAATTGGGAAAACTTCTAGGAAGTGATTCCAACTCAGTTTTTGGCCAAACCAGGTGCAGGAAGAGCCCAGCTAGGGGTTTTTGGACGTTCTAGAGCCATTGAAGCCATCTATTTTTCATTCTGAGCATTTTAAAGCACTGATTTTGACACTTTTAGCATTAATGAAAATGATTCATTGGAAGCTGGACTAGGAGATGTAGCCCAAGAGAGGGGTGAACTCCTTTATCATTTTGTTGTGATAATGTGTTTATTTTGATGGTTTTTTATGATTGTTTATGTTTCTCATGAATAAGTAAAAAACTCATTAAGTTTTATGTGTTTGTAGCTTGATCCTATTACCCAAGAACATACAAACTTCACTTGCAATTTTAAAGAGACTCAAGCCTTTTCATTTTCATATCAAGTTGGTATCAGAGCATAGGTTTTTGAAGGTTTGATTATTGTCAAGTGTTTTTTTTTTTTTTCTGATGCTTACAAGGTTGAAGCTCAGAAGAGGAGAAGTTCAACTTGTAGAGCCAAGTTCTCAACTTTCAAGAAGGAGAACTATACATTCACCTCAAACTTCAAGGAGGCATTCACCAAGTATGGCTCATGAGGAGAGTCATGAAACTCCTACTTTAGAAGATGAAACTTTCAGAAAGGATTTTTATGATATGACTGAAATGGTGAAAGTTTTATTTGAAGAAAGGAATGCAAGGTTGCAAGGTGAAATCTCAAATACTCCAAGAGGTAATGAGGATAATGGAGATAAAACTCTAAAAAGAAATGGAGGGAATGGTGATACTCCACCTCCTTCACCTCCATCTTCCACTTCTTCTACCATTTCACAACCACCTCCAAATTCTCCAAAAGAACATGGTAAAATTCCTCTACAAAATCCTTTGCTTAAGATTGATATTAAGTTTGAATTGCCTATGTACAATGGATATGTAAATGCTAAGAAATTGGATAACTGGATTCTTCAGATTGAAGTTTATTGTAGGATACAAATAATCAAAGATGATGAAACTAAGATTCAACTTGCTTCTCTTAGATTCGAAAGTGCAAAAGTCATTTGATGGGAAGCCAAAACTCAAGAGGACATGAAGAAACATGATAAAGTTTTATCCTCTTGGAATGATTTTATTGTTGCACTTAAAAGACAATTTTATCCATTAGCATACATGCAGAAAGTTATTATGGATTGGAAAAAATTTAGACAAGATAAAGGGAAAAATGTGGAAAGTTACACTCAAGAGTTTAGAATAAGAGCTTTGATTTTGGTTATAGATTTATCTTCTTAAGAAACTTTACTCAAATACATTATAGGATTGCATAGCTACTTGAGGCACACAATACTTATGTTTAACCCTACAAATCTGGATGAAGTTTGTGTACAAGCAACTCATTTGGAAGCAAGAGGGAGGAATGAACCTCAAGAGGGAAACAAAAAGCCATTTGTTAAAGGAGACAAGGGAAAGAGGAAATTCAAAGGAAATTGAAGAAAGAATGCTTCAGTCAAGGAAGAGGGAGAGAAAATCTCATGTAACCAATGTTCAAAGGATGGCTATGATGAAGACCATTGTTGGAAACTTTGTCTTGAAATGAGACCCAAAAATTTTAGCCATAAGGGGAAACCAAAGACTGTTGCCACCACACAACATGATTTAGGTTTTGATTCAGGTGATGAAACAAAGATTATAGCCATGGGTTTTCAAGGTAAGGATTCTATTGCAAGTACTAGTTCTTCAAGTAGTAGTAGCCTCAATGAAACTCAACAAGAAAAAGAAAGAATAAAGCTTTTCCACATAAGGTTTATTTCAAAGCATACCAAGATAGATACTCTTTTTGATATTGGATCTCAACATAGTTACCAACTTAATGAGAACTATGACCTCAAAACGAGAACTCTAGCCCAAAAAACCCATATTTTTGCATAAAAAACATCAAAATCAACCCCCAAATCAAAAAGTGGTGCTACCG
>JZKD02S1810785.1:65332-84771 GCA_000966675.3 Picea glauca
CATGTCACTTGGGCATTGAAGAGTAAGGAGGTATGTAATAATATCATTGTACCAAGCAGAGGAAGAAAACTTGTCTTCAATCTGAATTATAGGTGCTTGATCATCAATTTCCTCTTGTATAGAAGTGCATCATGTGATTCAAAGTTATTTATTCCAAGCGCCCTAAAATTTGATTCATCTAACAGTTTTTCCAGACCTTGACATTTCACTAGCTTGGTTGGTTTCACTTCTAAATCAAACTCTTGAATTTTTTCCAACCATCTACCTCTTCTACCATCACTGTCTGGATGAACCAAGATATCCTTAATTTCATTTGTTGGTACATAAGAAATTATTTTAGAGTGCAAGACATATGTTCTGAAAGCCTTGAGAGCCTTCACCATTGCATAATCTTGTTTTTCAAGAATATCATATCTTAGCTCTGCATCCCTGAGGATTTTTCTGAAAAAGGTTGTTGGTTGTTCAAATCCTTCTTTGTTCTTTTGAAGAAGCACTGCTGCAACAGTATGTTCGGAAGCAAAGGAGAAGATCAATAATTCTTTTGTAAAGTTTGGACTTACCAATATTGGTGCTTCTCCTATAGCTTTCTTAACATGCTTGAAAGATTCTTTGGCTTTTGAAGTCCATTTTACTTCATTGTCCTTTTTCAGCATATATGTAATCAATTTGATTATTTCATCAAAGTTAGGAATAAATCTCCTCAAGAATTTGATCTTACCTAAAAAATATTGAATCTCTTTTCTATTTCTAGGAATATTAATTAGGTCAATAGCCTCAACTCATTTAGGATCAACCTTAATTCCATATTTTGAAACTATATGACCTAAAAGTTTTTCTTCTTGCATGGAAAAGTGTGATTTTTGGGGATTAAGAGACAAACCAAATTCTCTGCATTTTTCAAAAGTTTGTCTGAGGTGAATCAAATGTTTTGCATCAAAATTGGAAAAAACTGTCAGATCGTCTAGATAAATAACAACAAATTTATCTCTCTCACCGACGAACACAATATCCATTTCTCTCTGGAAAGTTGTCCCTACATTCATTAAACCAAAAGACATTTTATCATACATAAAGGTTCCCCATGGAGTAGTAAATGCAGTCTTTTCTCTACAATCTTCATGCACATCAATCTGATTATATCTCGAGAAACCATCAATCATAGAGATTTTTATAGTCCCTACTACCTTTTCTAAAACATGGTCCATTTTTGGGAGTGGGTAGTTATCTTTAAGCGAAGACTGATTTAAGTTCATAAAATCAACACAGAGCCTTATTTCGCCATTCTTTTTCCTAATAGGGACCAAATTGGCCACCCATTCAGAGTATATGAGGGGAACAATGATTTTTTCATCAAGGAGCTTTTTGACCTCCCTTTCTATTACTGGCAGAAGAATTGGGTTTATCCGTCTAAGTTTCTGCCTAACAGGCTTGATACCATGTTTTAAGGGGATCTTGTGTTAGATAATAGAAGTATCATAAGTTTTTAAATCGTCATAAGACCATGCAAAAACATCTTTGTATTGTTTAAGTAATTCAGCGTATTCACTATTTATTTGTGTCGGAAGATATTTTGATATTTTGACCATTTTGGGATTTTTATCCATTCCTTCATTACAATCTTCAACTTCTTCGGGTTGAGGTCACAAAGTAGACTTTAAAGGTATAGCATCCTGGTCAAAAAACATTTCTAGAGGGATCAGACCTCTGGGAATTTTATTGTTTTTAAGTAAGAACATGCGATGATTTACAATTTTGTCTTGGAACTTCTCTGGGTTCTCTCCTTCCTACGTAATCCAAGCATGATCATTCTGATTTTATTGATCTATGTGGGTCTCAGAAAACTCATCTATCATTTCTAGGAACTGCTTGATTTGTTCATCATCTTCAAATACTTTCCAATGTTGAACATTGTTTGGAATTGAAGGTCTATGCCTCATCTCAATATGATATTTCAACTTCAAAACAGTAGGTGGTATGAAAGTCATAGTAGTTTTGGCCAAAGAATCAGCTTGTTGATTTTGCATTCTAGGAATAGAGTGAATATTAAAAGAAGAGAAGAAATTCTTTATTAGATCCCAGGCACAATTTCTATACAATCTCAATCTTGGATGCTTAGCTTGATATTGTTGTTTTAGTTGTTTTACAATGAGCTCAACATCACCATAAACTATCAAATGTTCGATTTTTAATTTTCTTGCAGCTTCTAATCCTAAAACTAAAGATTCATATTCACAGACGTTATCGGTATAATCAACATCCCATTGTAATATATAAGAGAAATGAATAACATACTCATCACCTGGTGCCACAAATAAAACTCCAACTCCTGCTCCTTTGCAAGATGAAGCACCATCAAAGAAAATTTTCCACATCCTTTTTCTAACATTTATATTTTTCTTTGAAATTTCTATTTGTTGATTTTCTTATTCTATACATTCCTCAAAATCATCATCTATGGACAATATACAATTGCCTAAATCTTGATCAACAATATAGACTGGGTAGTTATTGGGGTTTTGAGGGTCACTTATAGTATACGCCAGCCTAGTTTCATTGTACAGTCGAGTAAATTGTCCACCAAAAATTGGAATTGTAGCATAGGTCATGTCTAACTAAACCGATCCTCTTAATTGGGCACCCCAAGATCTAGATAGAAGCATGCCATACTTTGCAGGAACATCAAAAACAACCACATCCATAAGAATACCCTTAACGGGAACCTGAGCAAGATTCACAACTAAATCTTTAATCATACCCAGACACTTAACCTTGCTAGAATCAAACGAGTATAAATATTGATAAGGTCTGGTAATTTCAAGGCCCAATTTTTCCATGATAATATTAGGAATTAAATTATGTGAAGCTCCTGAGTCTAACATGCAATTGTGAAGTAACTGGTCGTGCAGAGTTAGTGTAATTTAGAAAGGAGCAACATAATATTTATCGTTTTCAATTTGTGGTCCAAACATGATTGTAGGCTTTTCATCCTACAAATTGATAACATCATCTTGACATTCAGCATCAGAAAAATTTATTGCTTTAGCAATTTGTTTTTTGTAGGTCGGGTTCCTAGCAAGTTCAACCAAGGGCATTGGAAATTTAATTTTATTAATCTCATTCTCTAAATTGAAAGTCCCCACTTGCTTCTCAATTTCCCTGATCTGAACTTCAGCTTTTGTGTTTTCTAGCTTCTTAGTGTGTATTGCTTTTGTTTCAACTTGTTTTGCTCGGATAACTTCTGTTTCAGTTGATGGTTTCGCGACTATTGCTTCATTTGATTTGTTTCATGATAAGATATTTTTTGGTGGAATATTTGTGGAACTTTTTTCTCTTGGCCTCATCTCATATTTATGTTGAAGCTCGGCCATTATTGAGTCAGTGAGATCTTTGTATGTAGAGTCCCCCAGATTTTTGATATTTTTCGTCATTATTAAACAAAGATTCTAGATCCAAGGATCTCTCATAATCTTGTTTAGTTAGGTGCGGCTCAAGATCATCATCGTTGAGGTTGTTTAGATCTTCCTCTAATTCCTCATAATCTTGTTCCTCATCTCTTTGCATGAAATTCTCAGTTTTAAACGGAGCTTGAATCTTTTGATCCTCATTTTTTATTTTTCTTTGTTGTATCTGAGGATTTGGATTTCTCCTAAATTGATTTCTGACATATGGGTCAGGTTTGGCGTTTTCTATTTCCATCCTGGAAATTTTGTTCGATAAATCTTTAATAATTTTGGCCATCTCATCAATTTTTTCCTCTGTCAACTTTCCAGATCCAGAGGGCCCTACGTGTTCTTTAAAATGTCTGGGCTCTCTTGTTCCCATTTCAACTTTGGTTTTAAACTTCCCAGATGCCATCATATTTGATTCAATCTCTATAGCATCATCTTGCATCCTTGCTAAAGTAGTGGATCTTCTTTCTCTCAAAAGTATAGAGAAATCAAAATCAAAAGCTCTTGCAAAGTGACTTTTGCAGTGAATTGGGAAGGTTTAACTTCAGCTGAGATTTTGTGATAAAGCTTATTAAATATTTGAATGAACTCTAGGATTGATTTCGATGTCTTCTTTCTCAACGCTCAGAACTCGGTTAAGTAATAAAGACGGTCTTTTTTCTCACCCCATTGCCTTATGAAGGCAGTTTCCAGATCATTATATGATGGTATAGTACCTACTGGAAGTCCTCTGAACCAAGTTCTTACATGTCCTTCAAAGGTTTGTACTAACAGTCTTGTGTAAATATCCTCGTGCTCAATACCAAGAATATCAACAAATTGATCAAAAATGTTATATGTTCTGTTGTTGTTAAATCCCCTTCTCCCATGAATTTAGGGAGGCTCTTCGTATAATTTTCAGGTAAATCATGCAACAAAGTAGGAAGAACTAAGGGAGCATATCTAGAAGCGACCTTGGAAAAGATCCTAGGGGGTTGATCTTGTCCAACATCCCCCGCTCCTCCGACACCTCCAACACCAACACCTCCAGCACCAGCCATTGAAAGTCTAAGAGACGGGTTTCGAGGATTAAAAAGGAGATTGTCAAAAACTTCAAAAGACTGATCTACTGATCTCTTGACTACTTTGGGATGGTGTGCATAAAGTTCAGGAAAACGATCGTGAGGAGATGGAAGATCTAGATGAGGGGGAAAAGGAAAACTTGAGCTTAGTTTTTTAGGTCTTCCAGGTGCATAGATAGAAGAAGTAGTAGGTGATGAATCTAAGCATAAAAAATAATCTACAGGGTTTTTGGAAACAAAAAAATTTACTTCGGGAGGAGAAAGAATCGGCTGTGTATTAATTATAGTAGGGATTGAGATAGATTCTTTATTTTCGTTGGTAAAAGTATCTGTTAATGAAATAGGGATGGTTTGGTCAATCTCAAACTTTACTTTGGGAATAATTACTTCTGGAGTTTCTAGTTTAACTTCAGACTTACTCGTTGATGTTTCTGCAGAACGAACTTATTTAACATTTTCTTTAGGACTAAGACCTTCAGCGGGAGTCTTACTATTAACTTGCGTAACTCTAGGTTGATAGACCTTACCTACTGATGCAGAAGTTTGTCTGACATATCTTTTCAGTTTCAACAATTTTTCGAGATCCAAAACTGGTGTAGTCTTCTTTTCGTCTAGGTTTTTCCTGGTATTCTTTCGACCGAATGCCAGCTTTGCTTACAATGGAGTCACTAGGTGAAAGATGAACCTTTTCATGTATTCAATCTTTGTTCACCATCAAAGACCAAAATTTAACTTTGCCATTCTCCCAGGGAAAAATGATTTCGCTTCTCCGTCCCCGGCAACGGCGCCAAAAATATGTTGGTCCTGAGATTGATTTTAAGGCTTAAAGAATAATGTCAAGCATCAAAGGTTTTAAATGAAATTTTTTTATGAGTGTTTTTTCCACCTTCGGTTTTCTGAGAAGTAATCTTTAATTGAAATTAATGATAAGACACTACAAAGGTTGTATTTCGTTATCTGAGTCGCAATTATAATGTCAAATGATGTAGAAAAGATTTACAAAATTGTTGAAACAAAGTTAGGTGTCAATTACAGATAAGTCTCACCTTGTTTGCAGTAGAAGAAAAGTAGAAGATACACCCTTGAGAGGAAATAAAAATGCAGTAATTCACACATATCACGGGTCTTGTTTTACTCACAGTAATAACAGAGGAAAAGTTGTTACTGAATGAACTTCTGATATAATATGATCAAAGTAGATGTAATACTAAATTGTAATCATTCACTCTTCAAGAACTACAGAAAGAAATTCAAAGAAATGGAAACACAGAGGAAACACATAACTCAAATTGAAAGAAACTTAGAATATTTGTCTGCACTTATATTAATATTCAAAAAAGGTTTATCTTTTACATTCAGCCAGAAGCAGCCTTGTGTAAATCTAAAATCTATCTATTTATACAAAATTTGTCACAACTAAAAACCGTTGGAATTCTCAATATATGACTAAAAATAGAATACATTTGAAGAAAATAACAACATGCAAATATTGTTGTTACTGAATGAACTTAGAATCTTTGTCTGCACTTATATTAATATTCAAAAAAGGTTTATCTTTTACATTCGGCCAGAAGCAGCCTTGTGTAGATCTAAAATCTATCTATTTATACAAAATTTGTCACAACTGAAAACCGTTGGAATTCTCAATATATGACTAAAAATAGAATACATTCGAAGAAAATAACAACATGCAAATATTGTTGAGGTTTGCTGGCGATTCCTCTATCTCTTCGTCTTCTTGTAGATGCGCTCATTTTCCTTTGATCTTTGAGCCAGGTACACATTTCCATTAAGGTCACCGTAATCATTTGGATCACTATATTTTCCATTTGATTTAGATGACATATGTCCCTTCGGATGTGCTCCCTGAGATAAGTAATTGCATTTGAAGACATGGAGGGGGGGTAATTAGATGAATATCTCAGTGTCAGCTCATTATGGGATGGCTAATGGTTACAGGGAAGAGTAGTTGTTCATGAAAGGAATGATGGGGGAACAAGTGTCCAATAAGGAGGTGCGGTGAGTGGATGCAAGAATGTGGGTGGTAAGGATAGACGGGGTAAGTGACAGTTTGAGGGTGAAATGTAGAGTGGGTGGAGAAAGTGGACATCGTGCATGATTTTTCATTTTCTCCCAGCTACACTTGTTTTTCCATGTTCAATGCATTGGGTGTATCTGTCCATCAATGCTACCACAAATCTTGAAAGCTCAATCCTTTCATTTAATTCAAAGACAAATATATTCTTCTGTATTTGGGGTAGCTTCTCCTAGATTTTGTTCACTTCTTGGACTATGACCTGAAACTGTAAACTTGGATTAACCAACCATTCATTGATTTTAAGTAGATCAATCTAGCTCATCTCTTGGATGGCTTCCTGAGTGTTTTCCTTGTTCTTTCTGGAGCTTTGTTGGTTCATTTCTATCTCAATATTTCTCAATGCCTCCAAGATATTATTTCCTTTGAACACAATCATTTTTTTATTGATTGAAGATAATGCATCTAGACAAGCCTCTTTTACATCTCTGGAGAGCTTCTTCCCTTCTTCCAGATTTGTTTCCCAGAATTTTAGGGCCATTTCGCCTCTTACTTGTTCAGAATGAGAGAGAAGGGTAGGACCAGGGGCATTAGCTTTATGCTTCCATATGAGAGCTTCTTGAAACTTAGACCTGGCTGTGTAGGCCTCTTTTTCCTTGACATAAATATCTTTTATAGAAAGTTATACTACCTGATAGCATTTATGAATAGAATCTACTTTTTGATAGAGTTCTTGTTGGGCAACTTCCAGTCTCTCATTGATTTCTGATGATTGTGCTTTGAAGGTCGAAATTTCTATTATTGTGTTCTCTGTTAAGGTCAATCTGGCCTGCAACTGCTCAATCAAATTTTCACATTGAGTGATCAATTCTTTGTTGGTCTGTGAATTCTGGTAGAGCAGCTCAAGGTTGTCCTATAACTGTTTAATTTGTTGTTGATGATTAGCCCTGATTTGTTCAATGTCCAGGTTCATCCTACTTTTAAGAGTTTGTTCTATACAATATATCTCTTTCTACAATTTCTCTACTAAGAGGCATTTTTGTCGCAGTTGTTCTGTTAAATTGTCCACTGACCATTGATTGGTAGTGGAAAAATCCCCTAATGAACCTGCAACTTCTTTCACAAACTCGAGACCATCTTGGTCTTTCCCATCATACACCAAACTTTGTCTTTTAGTGACTACTCCATCCTTTTGGTGAGATTCTCTTCTTACAATGGATTTTCGCTTCTTGCTGGAAAATAAATTTGAGGGAGGCATCTCTTCGGGCAAGATAGGACTAAGATCACTTACAAAAGTGAGTTTGGAACTAGGATTTCCGAAGCTGGTCTGTAAAGGGGTTAATGATGTAATAGGAGACCTAATTGTTGTGGAATGTCCCTAAATTGTTGTATATGGGGTGTTAGCTGGAGTAGATGGAGATGAGTGAGGAACATTTTGTCCCGGATTCATGAAGGTTTCGAACCAAGCTAACACCTATGGATCCTTCAATCCTGACAGTGATGTTCTTATTTCCTGAAATAACTTTTCTGGGCTTTTTGTGATTTCTTCACCTGTGTGCTTGGTGGAGCAACTTGGGTCATCTCCTGAGGGTTTAGCTCCCTATGAAGAAGGAAGGGGTTTTGACTCTCCTTGCAATGAAGGAAGGGGTTGTGACTCTCCCTGCAATATTGTGGGAAAATTGTTTCATCTGTGTTTTTGAAAACTGAAGAAAGAAACTTGTTGGTCAGGAGGTAGAGTCTGGAATCTGCTTAGGACTTCCTCATAATATCTAACCCCCCTGAACATTTCGTCATAAGGATAATTCTCATGGATGTACCTCTTCATGTTAAATTGGGCCAAATGATTTTCCACTATCTTATGTGGATCCTGTTTCCTAAATTCGATGTCAACCAATTTGACATCTTCGAGGGATTTGGCCTCAAATTTAGAATGACCAAAATCCAATAATGTGAACATACCAACTTGAATGGGGAAAGTTGGCCAAACCTTTTTTTGAGCTACTTTCAACTCCTTGTTGATACCTCATGCTACTGTCTGGTATGTTACTTCTTTGCACACCAGCCTTTCGGGTAAAATTTGTGGGAGAGCATGAGGAGGAACAGAACAATCAAACATTTTGATGTAGGAGAAATTCTCCTCAATGAACCAGTCTGTGATTTTTCCTAAGTTCCCCATAATCCTTTCTGAAATCCGGGGTGGCGGGTGACCATAAATAACTATATGAAAAGACACTACAACGTTGTGATATATTTCGTAAAATAAATCTTTGGTGTTCTCCTCCCATAATTTGGAGTGGTAGAAATGAATTGGCTCAAAACTGGTCGGAGTCCAACTCTAGTTCATCAGGGGGAAAGGGGTCATGAAACAAATGGCATCCACAACATATGCTAACATGTAAAAAGGAGCAGGTTGCCCTTTTGATTTTGCTGATTTATACTCAAGGTTTTTCTTGGCCAAATTATCAGATAGCATTTTAGCCCAATTGAAGGTATAACCCTCGGCTACCTCATTCATGATGGCTACCCACTCAAATGAGAAATGTGTAGGGTTCTTCTTCCCAAACAAGCGACAGAGCATCATAGATACATACAACATATGAGCATCTAAAGACGTCGTGGCATACATACCATGAGCGTTGGCTCTAAATTTTTCCGGATGTTCCCACCAGGTCTTGACTATATCATGACCGTTTCTACCGTATTGAGTGCATTCCTTTCTCTCGAACTCTAGAAGAAATGTGGCATTGTAAGTATATTTAGGGGTAGGGGAAAGATTGTACATTACTTTTAAGTGCTCTGGTCGGAAAGAGTCGGGGATGACTTGCTGGTGGTTGATGACGCTCCTGGTTTGGATGTCGACATGTTCCAAAGCCCAATTTATCATATCGTTGTAGGGTATGATTCTAGGCCATGAAGCAATCTTATGTATTTCTGATTGTGCTACTGATCTAAGATTAGTTGTAAAGGACTCGTCGTCTTCTTCGACAGATTCGTATGGACAATTAATAATCTCGTGCTCTAAGATATCAAAAACTTGCTTCCAAGTTTTAATGGCGTCTGCAACTTGCGGAGTCATGTCTGATAGGACATCTGCATTTGGATTTGAATCATCCCCTCATGTATCAAGCTTCTTTGCATCTTTTCGCAGCGCCATAATCCTTAAGGAAACGAAATTAGTTTACCTGTAACAAGAGAATAAGCTCTACACTGAATAATAAACTGCTAATTGCAAATGGTAAAAATGATTTTGAAATTTGAAGTGCTTTATTCAAAAAGTCTATCGATCTTCGTATAGCTCTACTGACACAAAATTTATTAAACTTATTGGATTTCATTACCTGGTGATTTGCAATCTTTATTTGAAATCATTAACCTTAATCAATCATAAATGTCATTAATACTTAGATGGTTCACAATCGAAATTTTTGGATGTGGCAGGGTGAAAATACCCCCAAGTCTGAATGTGTTGAGGAATTAATCTCTAAGTAATCACTTTTATGTCTTAATTAATCATGTTTTAAAACGTTGAATCAACTTTAAGTATTTTGGAAATTCGGAATTCAAAAGTTTTGAATATAGCATAAGAGAAATTTTTCGAAATCCGAATTCGCGGAGGAATTAATCTCTAAGTAATCACTTTTTGTCTCAATTAATCATGTTTTAAAACATTGTATCAACTTTAAGTATTTTGGAAATTCGAAATTCAGAAGTTTTGAAAATAGCACAAGGGAATTTTTTCGAAATCCGAAACTGCAAAGTGATTAACACTTAATCATGATTAATTAAAGTCGTTAACTACTTCATTAACTCTTTGAAAACCCCTTTTTACTTTTTGTAATCACTTTACTTTGACGCTTTGATACTTCAAAGGTTTGTGAACTCAACCTTTGTTAAAATTCCCGAAGGGCGATCTCCGGAGTGACGTGGCAAGGAGGATGTCATTCTTGATGACATGTCAATAGAAGAGGAGTGCAATGTGTCACTTGAAAAAAATTGAATCGGATGACGTAAATTTCAAAAATAAGTCCCATGTGTCAAGCCAAGAAAATATTTTTAAAAGACACGTGTCCCATGACGTGTTCGTAAGTACTTTAGAAATGATCACTAGTGGCTATCTTCAAGACTTCGAAATCAGGGTTTTTATTGTTTAGCTCTATTGAAATACCTGAAGCACGAAGCTATGAAGCGACCGTTAAATCTTTTCTTTTAAAGATCGGGCATCTTCTAAATTTCAAAGATCATTAGGGCCATTCAATCAAATCAGAGTAGCTTGTCGACGATAGACATTGTGTGAGCCTTATTGATAATTAACAATTAATGGATTTGTTTTAAAATTTAAAGGGCAACTTTCTAAGTTTTTTGCTCTTTTGGGTGAGACTTGTATTACTAAGAGGCAAAATTTAAAGCTCAAAAGCTCAAAATTATACGTGTTCCAACAGAAGACATAGAATTTTTCATTTCCTTCATGGAATTTTGTATTTCTTCTTTAATGTCATTCTTATTTTCTTCCATCTTATTTTTCATATCATCCATCTTGTTTTCCATACCATCCATCTTCCTTTCATTTCTTGAATTTGTGTTTGTGAGTTTACCCAATTATTAGACTTGTCACTCGCATCCTTAACTTGTTCCTCCAATTTGGACAACTTGTTTTGTATGTGTCATTTTCTTCTTGAGTCATAGATGAAACTTATGGAGGTTTAATAGGTGTTTTCACCTTTTTGGGGCCCATATGGAGTAATAATAATAATAATCCTCTATTTTATATTTATCACAAATTTTGAGTCACCAAAAACAGATCTTCCAAAAAAACATTATACCAATTGTAAGTTGTGTACCTTTTACAACCTTAATTTGGAGTATGTCCTCCTGGCTGACCTTCCTTCTGGTGTATCTCTAAAATTTTGGGCCTTCTGAGTCTAAAATTGTGTTCTTTATTCCTCTGATATGTCATCTCTTCAATGCCACAATTCTGATAAAAAATGGATGTGCCAAGTGGAAGTTATGGTAACTTCCCAACACCTTGCTGATTTTTTGTCTTTCCAAGAGAGCGAACTTGTACAGCATGCCACATGTACATTATTTGATATATGATTCTGAAAATTGTACCTAAAATACTAAAGACTGTCCACTTTCAAATGCAACTGGTGTCACTCAATTTATATCCTCGTTGAAGAATATATGACTATTTTACCCAAAACATTTGTTTGAGACTAGTTAATAGGACCTGTCAGATACCCTATCTTCCATGTGGTGTATCTTTGAAAGTATGACGACCCAGAAGCTAAAAGTTTTACCACAAATACCTTGATATTTTCTCTGAATAAAATCCTATTTTCACGATATGAATCATCCCCCAAAAAAAATTAGAGTGAAAATACTAAGATGACTTTCTTGGAGAAGAAAAACCCTAGGATCAATGAGCTCTGGTACCAAATGTTATGATCCAACGCCTTAAAAATGATAAGAAATCAATAAATTATAGTCCACTTCGAGGGGGAAACCTCCTTTACAATATATCCATTTCAGAATGCAATATGAGTTCAGATAAGATGATCCTAATACTAGATCTCTTTGATATATATATATATATATATATATATATATATATATATATGAGACAAAGGGTTACAATTATGATTAAAGGGTGCAATGAAGAGCTCTATCTGACCTACTAGAAATGTAATAATTCAATACCTAAGGCTTAATAAGGGGTTTTATACATAACAAGGGGTTTTGTCTAGGGATTAACAAAAAACAACCATAAAAAAGACTATTGGAGTGATTGATATAAAAAATATACAAACATAAATAGCCTTTAACATTTAAATCACCAACACAAAAGAATAAGTCTCTAGTGTGAACATATCCCTTCCCCCATGTAGATTGCACAATCCAAGCTTGTTAAGTCTCATACACTACAAGGACATTGAAATATGAGAAGAAACATGCCAACAATAAAATATCGTTGCAAGGTAAATTGTTGCACTCCATGAAGATATTACCCTCTAAAAAATCAATGACCAATAATTCTACTTTTCAAGTTCAATCTCGCCTATGTACCTACTAATCACTGTGAATTGTCTATCAAAACACAAAGTAATTGATTGTCAAAGTTATTATACATTACATCTTAATAGACCTATTGAAAATATCATTTCATTGGATCAACATGACATACAAAAATTTATATGCATTTTTGAGTCTCAATAGCAATGTATAATCTAGGGAATGTCACCAAGGAAAAGTCAAATTGGAAAGAAAAATCGTTATTACCCTTAACCATCACAACCTCATAGAGTTACATTAATATTTATAAAATATATTACTTCTTTAAATTAAGATAGAAACCTTATAAATGATAATAAAAAAAACATAAACAAAATATATCCCATATACAATTAATATTATATACTTCATACTATATATTTTTAAATGTAAATATTATATACTTCATACTATATGTTTTTAAATGTAAATATAGAAAACAAAGAATTATTATGTAAAACCCTACTATTTACCATTTCAAGGGACAAATGACCTCACTTCAAAGAAAAACAAAGAGAGATGGGTTATATTAAGTAATGTTTTTAAAGTATTTTTCAATCCCCAATTCACTGTGAGAATAAGCACATCATTAATTTTAATGAGACCTTTGCATGTGACAATTATGTTCTATCAAGATTATAAAGCAAGGGGAACCATTGTAATTTAAATAATACAAGAAATACCAACTTTGCATGTGACAATTATGTTCTATCAAGATTATAAAGCAAGGGGAACCATTGTAATTTAAATAATACAAGAAATACCAACTATGATACATAAATGATAAACAATGAAGAATGAAAAGGAACTTCGAAAATATATTCAATATTAGTTTCAGTTCAACATTACAATAGAATATTTCTCTTTATAGAGATTGCAAATGGTTATAAGATATAATTACTTATTCAAGAGAAGGTGGTTGGATGATTATATCAATCATCTTTAACAATAAATCAATGCCTAACAACTTGATATTATTACATAAGTTTTATAATCTAACACCCCCTCTTAAGGCATACACCATTGAAAACAAAACTCATTAAAAGCAAACATGCATTGACACAACTAAAAATAAAACCAAACATTCTTTAGAGGCTTTGTCTTTGAAAACAATGCTTGGACTAGTAAGATTCCTTCAAGTTGCTCCCTATTCCACTGAAAGGTATAGCCTCCTAGTTGTGATCTAAGTTTCCTAATAACATTAGACATCATTATCACTTAAATTGGCTCAGAACCCTCGTAAAGGTATGATATTGAACTTCCAAATCTCGGATCTCCCTTGAACTATTGGACAACAATCCCTACATGCATGTCTCATAACCCCAATGGGGTATAGTTTCTTCGATCCAAAAGCATATGATATTGAACTTCCAAATCTCGGATCTACCTTGAACTATTGGACAACAATCCCTACATGCATGTCTCATAACCCCAATGGGGTATAGTTTCTTCGATCCAAAGCATCCTGGACTAATGAACAAAAAATTGTCTTCCACTCCATCCCTCCATATCTTCAAAGTGTGTGCCCTTTTAGTCCTTTTGATTGTATTTTTACATATCTATATCTAGACAACCATCTTCAACTTGTTTGAGTCGCTAGAGTTGAGCAACAATTTTCACCATATTAGACTGATCATCCTTCTCATAAGAAAGAAATCTTAAAAGCTATCCCTCATGTCCAGACCATAAGCATTTGTAGTGATAGTTGGTTCGTTGATGATTCTCATCACATTTANTATCATTTCATTGGATCAACATGACATACAAAAATTTATATGCATTTTCGAGTCTCAATAGCAATGTATAATCTAGGGAATGTCACTAAGGAAAAGTCAAATTGGAAAGAAAAATCGTTATTGCCCTTAACCATCACAACCTCATAGAGTTACATTAATATTTATAAAATATATTACTTCTTTAAATTAAGATAAAAACCTTATAAATGATAAAAAAAAACATAAACAAAATATATCCCATATACAATTAATATTATATACTTCATACTATATATTTTTAAATGTAAATATTATATACTTCATACTATATGCTTTTAAATGTAAATATAGAAAACAAAGAATTATTATGTAAAACCCTACTATTTACCATTTCAAGTGACAAATAACCACTTCAAAGAAAAACAAAGAGAGACGGGTTATATTAAGTAATGTTTTTAAAGTATTTTTCAATCCCCAATTCACTGTGAGAATAAGCACATCATTAATTTTAATGAGACCTTTGCATTTGACAATTATGTTCTATCAAGATTATAAAGCAAGGGGAACCATTGTAATTTAAATAATACAAGAAATACCAACTATGATACATAAATGATAAACAATGAAGAATGAAAAGGAAGTGGGAAAATATATTCAATATTAGTTTCAGTTTAACATTACAATAAAATATTTCTCTTTTATAGAGATTGCAAATGGTTATAAGATATAATTACTTAATCAAGAGAAGGTGGTTGGATGATTATATCAATCATCTTTAACAATAAATCAATGCCTAACAACTTGATATTATCACATAAGCTTTATAATCTAACACCCCCTCTTAAGGCATACACCATTGAAAACAAAACTCACTAAAAGCAAACATGCATTGACACAACTAAAAATAAAACCAGACATTCTTTAGAGGCTTCGTCTTTGAAAACAATGCTTGGACTAGTAAGATTCCTTCAAGTTCTTCCTATTCCACTGAAAGGTATAGCCTCCTAGTTGTGATCTAAGTTTCCTAATAACATTAGACATCATTAGCACTTAAATTGGCTCAGAACCCTCGTAAAGGTATGATATTGAACTTCCAAATCTCGGATCTCCCTTGAACTATTGGACAACAATCCCTACATGCATGTCTCATAACCCCAATGGGGTATAGTTTCTTCGATCCAAAAGCATATGATATTGAACTTCCAAATCTCGGATCTACCTTGAACTATTGGACAACAATCCCTACATGCATGTCTCATAACCCCAATGGGGTATAGTTTCTTCGATCCAAAGCATCCTGGACTAATGAACAAAAAATTGTCTTCCACTCCATCCCTCCATATCTTCAAAGTGTGTGCCCTTTTAGTCCTTTTGATTGTATTTTTACATATCTATATCTAGACAACCATCTTCAACTTGTTTGAGTCGCTAGAGTTGAGCAACAATTTTCACCATATTAGACTGATCATCCTTCTCATAAGAAAGAAATCTTAAAAGCTATCCCTCATGTCCAGACCATAAGCATTTGTAGTGATAGTTGGTTCGTTGATGATTCTCATCACATTTANTATCATTTCATTGGATCAACATGACATACAAAAATTTATATGCATTTTCGAGTCTCAATAGCAATGTATAATCTAGGGAATGTCACTAAGGAAAAGTCAAATTGGAAAGAAAAATTGTTATTGCCCTTAACCATCACAACCTCATAGAGTTACATTAATATTTATAAAATATATTACTTCTTTAAATTAAAATAAAAACCTTATAAATGATAATAAAAAAAAACATAAACAAAATATATCCCATATACAATTAATATTATATACTTCATACTATATATTTTTAAATGTAAATATCATATACTTCATACTATATTTTTTTAAATGTAAATATAGAAAACAAATAATTATTATGTAAAACCCTACTATTTACCATTTCAAGTGACAAATAACCTCACTTCAAAGAAAAACAAAGAGAGACGGGTTATATTAAGTAATGTTTTTAAAGTATTTTTCAATCCCCAATTCACTGTGAGAATAAGCACATCGTTAATTTTAATGAGACCTTTGCATTTGACAATTATGTTCTATCAAGATTATAAAGCAAGGGGAACCATTGTAATTTAAATAATACAAGAAATACCAACTATGATACATAAGATACATAAATGATAAACAATGAAGAATGAAAAGGAAAAGGAACTGGGAAAATATATTCAATATTAATTTCAGTTCAACATTACAATAGAATATTTCTCTTTTATAGAGATTGCAAATGGTTATAAGATATAATTACTTATTCAAGAGAAGGTGATTGGATGATTATATCAATCATCTTTAACAATAAATCAATGCCTAACAACTGGATATTATTACATAAGCTTTATAATCTAACACCCCCTCTTCAGGCATACACCATTGAAAACAAAACTCACTAAAAGCAAACATGCATTGACACAACTAAAAATAAAACAAGACATTCTTTAGAGGCTTCGTCTTTGAAAACAATGGACTAGTAAGATTCCTTCAAGTTGCTCCCTATTCCACTAAAAGGTATAGCCTCCTAGTTGTGATCTAAGTTTCCTAATAACGTTAGACATCATTAGCACTTAAATTGGCTCAGAACTTCCAAATCTCGGATTTCCCTTGAACTATTGGACAACAATCTCTACATGCATGTCTCATAACCCCAATGGGGTATAGTTTCTTTGATCCAAAAGCATATGATATTGAACTTCCAAATCTTGGATCTCCCTTGAACTATTGGACAACAATCCCTGCATGCATGTCTCATAACCCCAATGGGGTATAGTTTCTTCGATCCAAAAGCATCCTGGACTAATGAACAAAAAATTGTCTTCCACTCCATCCCTCCATGTCTTCAAAGTGTGTTCCCTTTTAGTCCTTTTGATTGTATTTTTACATATCTATATCTAAACAACCATCTTCAACTTGTTTGAGTCGCTAGAGTTGAGCAACAATTTTCACCATATTAGACTGATCATCCTTCTCATAAGAAAGAAATCTTAAAAGCTATTCTTCATGTCCAGGCCATAATCATTTGTAGTGATAGTTGGTTCGTTGATGATTCTCATCACATTTAGTCCATAAATGGCATCGACATCCTTTGTGGCCTACCTCTGAGAGTCATTGAAATATGTAGGGACTATAATAACAACATTCTTTATGGTAGTTCCAAGATAAGCTTATGTTATCTCCTTCATTTTAGTCAAAACCGTGGAAGAAGTTTCCCCTGCAGTGAACTACTTCTCTTCTCCTTTGTATGTAACAATAGTCATAGGCTTATATTTTAACACCTTCTCCAATAAAGTGAGCACACGAGACGGTCTATTCCTTACATCAATGAGCGCATCCTGGAATCCAATGTACTTGTCCTTCTCCCGCCTGTGATATGCACTCTCATCTATGGTCCCGACCTCAACACCTGGTTCATAAACCTGTGGATTCCAAACATCCATCAGTTTTGTTCCCTAATGGGTTGAAACACATCAATATTCACATCTAAATATGAGAAAATCTCACCCTTGGCCTGTGTTGACCCTTATCTTGAAACGATGTTCTTAAACTTCGAGATCACAACTTAGATCAATCTCTGAAAGGCGACTCGGGTCTACAATATCTTAAAGGCGACTCAGGTCTACTATCTAAAGATGACTCGACGATGGCTCTTTTCTTGCTATCCTCGTGTTGAAGAAAAGACAGGGACGAAGGAAGAAATGTGGATTTTGTATAGAAGATCAAATTTCAGCCGAAAAGATGTGGCTTCATACTATGTACAATAAATGGATTACACTAATAAAACCCTAGATTTGGGGTTTACCCGGTGCTACTTTCACCTAACTCCGCCAGTCACTAGGTGACTTTGATATATTGTTTGTCAATTAGAGTTCGATCACTTAGAATGTGGATGTTTACACACAACACTAACCAAGACTCGAAGATCTGAAAAATGGTTGCTTAGTCCATCTTTTGTAGAGGGATTTGCTCACATAATTAGTTGAATCTAGACTCATATTTGCATTTCTAGACGTGCACGACAGATCGAACATCCGCTCCTTCAATTAACGCTTCATAATGATAATGAAGGCTCAACGTTTCAAACTTAGCCTCCGATGTTGCAATGTTGATACCATATAAGAAATATCAATTATGACGCACAAATGACAAACAATAAGGAAAAAATATTCAATAAGTGCTTCAGTTCAGCAAGACAATAGCATGTGTCCTTTATAGAGATTGCAAATGGTTATAAGATCTATCTACTTATTCAAGAAGAGGTTGTTGAGCGACTATCTCAACTATCACCGAACAATAACTCAATGACTAACAACTTGATATTATTACATAAGTCATAATCTAACAAAGAAGCCACTTACTCAAAGAGAATAGGGAATGTTATTAATCAAATATATATAGATAAATTTTATCATTATTGTTTCAATTTGTTAAATACACCATCACTTAGAGAACATGATTATGGAATAATCATACAGTAAATAAATGTATATGACTATAAAACAATGCAAAATTTTGTAGAAAATTAGTGAAACATGCATTTAAATTATGTAATCATGAAGATAACTCTTTAAAATGAAAAATAGTATTAACTAATATTTTAAAGAAAAACTAAAGATTTTGAAAAAATGATTTATAATATGCAATTGAAAGGATGAAGTTTTAATTTTACAAAATGTAAAACATATAGAAAACATGTATCGATTTAGTTGTTGATGTTATCTTTTTATGTAGCTTAGAGGTACTTCTACATTGGCGGAGCCCAACATACACAAGTGACAAGCACATGTCTATCTTAAGTGACTTTATAAAGTGATTTTATAAAGTCAAGTTGGGTCATTTAATATTTAATGGATAAAAGTGACTTTAAGAAGTGTGTCACTTAAGTGATTTAAGTCACTTAAGTGAACTCAACGGACAATTAAGTCACGACCGTTGATTTCAAGAGGGCAAGATCTAATCTTAATCATCTATTTTTTTTAAAGATCAAGGGTTAGGACAGTTACTCAATAATGAGTGAATAAAGGCAACATTTGAGAGAGGGGAGGCACACTTTTTGAGAAGAGCTTGGAGGGAAGCTCAAGAGGCAC
>JZKD02S1810796.1:14257-37796 GCA_000966675.3 Picea glauca
TATAACGATCAAATATGACACATACCATGATACCTCAGACCAATTACCTCATGGAGCAAGAGTCCTTTCTGATGCAAGCTCAGGCCGGTAGTGATGGAAGCTGGTACTGCTGACATGACGAGTCTGGCTGAGAAGAAGAAAGATGGGCCCTCCAGGGCCATGCTCAAGTCCCTCCTGCTCTCGGTACTCCATGTCTAGGATAATGTGGGCCTCGAGACATGATCTCCTAGTTATCCCTAGATATCGGGGATAACAAGGCTAATTGGTGTAATTACCCTATTAAACGGTGAATTAAGCACATTGAATTCACTGTTCTTTTTAAGCACGGTGAATTCAACACATTGAATTCAAATTGTGCATGTAAATCTATTTGACAAATTTTGATGTAAATCTAGTGTGCATGGAAACGATATTGATGTATCCTTGTTTCCCAAAATCAATCTCACAAATTAGCATCAAATACAAATTAATTATAAGTGTGTGGGTTATCAACAATCTGATTTGTGCAAAGAGAAACTAGATACCATGAATATTGAAATTCTTCAAACCAATTGAAAATTGTCATTAGAGTTTAAGAAGTGTTGATTTTTAGGTGAAATATTAACCATGCATATGAAATGAAGGGATTAGTTCTCCATAAAATGAGTGTTTACCCATTCAAAATAGTGATAGAAATGAGTTAATTTTAAACAAGATCATATTCTTATTTACTTCACCTATCTACACATCTAAATATAGGAATATACCATTAGATTTCATATAGGATAATATAGGTCATTGTCAGTGTTTCCAAATTTAATATGAATCGTTTTAAGTCCAAGTGAAAATATAATATACTCTAATGTGTGTATATTATATTTATGCCAAATGATTTAAATATTTTGTGTGTTAAACCAGGGAATGAACAAACCCTTAAATACTAATACTTAGGAAATGAAATGTTCCAACAACAAATCAAATTTGTTCTAGGACTTAAAACATCAATTAGGTTCTAGAATTTAAACCATCAATTAGGTTCTAGAATTGTATAAGGTCCTAAATTACTTGAAACAACCATCAAATAGTGTGCCATGAATATGTATTTAATCTTTAGAAATATGACAAACTTTAATCATTCACAATTGTGGTATGATCACTATGCTTAATTCATTGTGCTTAATTCACTATGTTGTATATAATATACTCTTTTCTAATAACCGACAACATCATTTGGTGAGAACATCATGCTAATAAGATTATACAGTACTAGCATATGAGTAGTGATGAAAGGACTCAGTAACAACACATCATGGACTTACTCTTCTATAAATACCCTTGTAATCCCATTAGATCAGTAATCACATGTATTACACTTAGTATATTAGCAACACATTAGCTATTGGTATTACTTCTCCTTATTCACATAATCATCATAGTAATCATTACTAATGAAACGGTGGTGTAAAATGCTTAATAGTATAGTTGTGTTCTTTGATTAAGCTCTACCTTATTTCCATAATCTTTGTACATGAGTTAGCTAAGTTGATATGACTAGTACCAATAAAGAGCATAGGTAATGATACTTATTACTCATAGATAGTGTAATCACGGTAACCTAATATGGAAACTGTAACATAAGCATATAGAGTGGATTAATACTAAGAGCTTGAACAAGCATGACCTGACCTTATATTGTTACATGATAGTAAGTAATCGTGTATCTTTTCTTAAGATGGTGTTATATGTAATACAATACTATCTATTACATATTATGTGTATTCAATGAAGCTTGTTATTACAGAAAGCATACCATTATTAGTATAATGGAAATAGTACTAACCTAACTAATATGGTAAACACATCTACTTATCCTTGTTAGCTATATAAGTATTCCAGTAATTATGTATATGGAGTAATGAAACCACATATAACCTACAAATCATATTGAGATTACACTAGTGACCTTTTTCTCATAAGGATATGGATAGTAATCACACTTTAATTAGGTGAAATACATAGGATAAGCTTAACCTGTTTCATGAAAGCTAGAAAACCTGACTTAACTAGTAATGATAAGGATCATTTTAGGAAGCACATATACCTTATCTCTATATGTCTATGTTCTCCATGTATCTAGTCCATTCATATTGGTTGATCAAGTATAAGCTTCATTAGTTATACTTATTACTAACCTTTATTGAATCAGTCACTAAATAATGGTAATCAAAGAGAACTTGATTGTATGACCCTTATTGAACATGATGCAATGGACTTGTAAATTAATTATGTCTATTAGTTATACCTATTATATGTCTATTATATGTCTTTGATGCTTTGAAGTTGTTATAAATGCTTAAATGCCTTCAATTTGTTTTATAAATTATATTTCCATTTTATGTTTCTATAACTTATGAACTTTCATATTCATGGATTTTCAAAGGATATCTAGATCGAGGCGAGATATCGAGACAAGTGTCTCCAAAAATTCCTCACAAACACTCTAGGCTATCCAATGAAGGAGTAAAAGGAACCCCTTCTTTAACTGAGACTCTGAGGACATCAGAGACCCCTATCTAAACAAGGCATGGAAACTTGGGAGGGGCAACTAGTAGTGACCAAAGACAATCTAGTCAAAGGAGGATATTATCAAATGAATATGTGAATAGATCATCCAGAGAATGTGCTCAAAATAGTTCCATGGATGAAAAATTCTTAGATAGGTTGAAAATTGATACTCCAACACCGGAGAATGCAGGGAATGCATCACAACAAGAAAATATGTTCGGTAATTTTTTTAATTTTTTTTTGTGTGTATATATATATATATATATATATTAATGTGTTTTTTGTTTATGTTGAGTGTTGTAATTAGTTTCAAATGTGTATGTATAGAGGATGGGTTTATTGCAAGAGAAGATAATGAAAAAGAGAGTTCTTATGATGAAGATTCCAATGTTGGTGAAGAGGGTGAAGGTGGATTTAGGGGGCGTTATCAAGAAACAAAAGATTACACACCAACATCCACCTATCCCTCAGATGTTGGTGATGAGATTCCTTGGGAAGGGTATACTGAAATGATGGCCCTTGAACAATGCTCAAGTGTTAAAAGTAGACTGCAAAATGATTTGAGATGCTTGGATCTCCTTCGAGAGAGTAAGAAAATCTTGGAGATTGTTTTGCATTCATTTTAGAACTTTATGGATGCATATTAAAATATGGGGTCAACGATTGATAGTTGTATCTATTTGACGACGAGACAAAATTTGGAGGTGATGGGCCCTGATAAATGGAAAGTAGTAAAAAATAGAGTTTCAAAAGAAGATGCAATTTCTATTTTTAATTTCAAAGAGGGGCCAAAGTGAAAGATGTTGAAGGTGCAATATTTTAATCACCCCAACATAGCAGGACACCTCTATAATAGATTTTTGGCAGTGTATGGGAAGTTGTCGTTGAATGATGAGGTTCCACATTACTTTTCTAAACTCTTTTATGCAAGATTTTTCATGGGCATGCACCTTGATTATACCAACCTATTGTCCAGATATTATGGGGTTGGTAAAGGATAAACATATGATCGAAAATGGGCATACCTGAATGCAGCATTGGAGAGGCCTCCACGACCTTTGGTATCTCGTCCAACATGGGCATTTTCCTCACATTCATAGATGAGAGCTATATCAAATGTTGTAAAGGAGGCCAGGAATGAAATCAAGGAAAATTTAGAATCATTTTTTTATGGTCTTGATGTTGGTTTGAACCGTCAGAGAATTGAAGCCAATGATCGTGTCAATTTTGTTTACAAATTAGATCAGGAGATAGATTCCATGTCCATCGAGGATATACGAGGGTACGAAAAATGTTGTTGTAATAGTTTGAATGAATTAATTGAAAATGATGAACCAAACATCGGATTGGTATGTGTTACAGTTAGTAAAAAATATCATGCATTTGAGGATAGGTTTCTTGTAGTTCTAGGTACATATCATTGTATTTTTAAAAATAATTGGGTTGTTATCGTCATTCATTGTATTTTGGTAATTTATTAAATGAATATCCAGTGAATATGGTGCTTGATTCATTGAGCTTAAATTTGAAAGGGTTGAATCAAGTATGAGCTTAAAATATCCACTTTAGTTGTCCAAACTCCATAACTTGTTGAATAATCAACATGCATGATTTTTATTTTTTTGTATTAATGCAAACACAGATTCCTATTCCGTCTCCCACTACTTGGGAAAGCTTGTTCCAATTTTCAGTGGGAGAGTTTGAAGAGGGTGAAAATTCACAGGTATCATTGCATGTTGAAAACAAATTTAGTTATATATGAAAATTGCAATGTCATTTAAATTATTAATTTAAAAGAAAAATGTCTTAAACAATATATAATTTATTGAATCTTAGGGTATGGTGGGTAAGACCGTGACTCAACAGACCATGGGAATTCCATCCTCTTTTGTGGTTGATGATATTTAGGTTGGCACATCACATGTATTACATGTTTCAAAATTTAAAACTACAATTTAATTTGTTAAAATCATTTACATTTAATTTTCAAATGTACAAATTTGAAATGTGTTATAGGGCAATGTGAAGAAGAGAGTGCGGGAGATTGGTATTGAGGATGATGCATCCATACCTGAGAATGATGCATCGATTCAAGATGATGCTTAATTAAATTTATGTACATTGCACATTAGTGAGGTTTAATTTGTTTTTATGATGGGCCTTTTATATATAAGTGTTCAATCTTATTTGTGTTGAATATGCATATTTTTTTTTTTACTTTTTTCATATTTATGTTTGATCAAATTTTTAATTAAGATTGTCCTATTCATAGAAGGGTTACTCAATTATTGTCTATATAACTTCTCAACACTTTTATAAATCATTTTGAAATATATAGAACTCCTATATAAACTTATCACCATCCAAAATGGTGCATTCAATCTTATTTATGTTTAGATCATAATGCAAACCTAATTCTGAAATCTAGCATTTGATTATATGAGAAAACAATATACATATCCTACATCAAAAAGAGGGAAGACTCTAAATTCACTTGGATACTGATCTTATTTAATATTATATCATGATTCAACCTGAACTATTCTAGATTTAAAAATATGATTACATGATCTTATTTATACATGTTTAAACTTTAGATCATGATGCAAGAAATTTTGAACTTGAGAATTTGATTATTTGAGAACAAACTCTATCCCACATCAGAAAAGGGGAAGATTCCAAATTTTCTTCGATTGCATTCCTTGCCTTCTTGTCTAAGAATGGTGTAACATGAAGATGTGTTTTCTGCATACAACGAAGTGAATTCCACTATTACATCTATTCCATTGTAGAAGAGGAGATAAGTGTTTTCCTTGAAGAATGGATAATTATTTTCCTTGAAGAATGGCTTAATATGGAGATTTGTGAACTTTCTGCATGTACACAAGAGAATTTACAAGGACACAATTTTTCTCTTTAAAAATTTTCTAGATATGATATTACTTTGTTTAGATCATGTAGGCAATGTTGAAAAAGCATTTGGTTATAAAATAAAATTAAATATTTATGAAAAGAATGGCTTAATATGGGGAGTAGCTATTTTGCAAGTGATAATATTTAGACAGAGCAATAATCTTAGATCTATGGACCTCGAGTTGGGTATGTTATTCTTGCTCACATGATTAGGTTAATCTTGATGATCTTCTTGGGTATGTTATTCTTTCTCATTTTTATTTAAAATAAAGTTAAATATCTTTAAAATATTTGTTAATAAAGTATATGCTAGTATGTGTTATTGGTTTTTCTTTTTATTGTTACTGTGGAACTCTGGTTGGGTATGTTATTCTTTCTCACATGGTTATGCTAATTTTGATGATCTACTTGGGTATGTTATTCTTTCTCATTGTTATTTAATAAAGTTAAATATCCTTAAAATATATTATTGGTAGAAAATGAGCACATGGATTTTGGAAGAGGAAACTTCAACAATTTTGGTATGTCAATTTTTCTTTAATCACAATTTGTTTTATTTATCTAAAATTGTATGTGTACATTTTATTTAAAATTTGTAGATATATTTTATTTAAAATTTTAAAATTTTAATTTTGAAAAATATATATATATATATATATATTTCCAGATATGAAGAGATATATCTCAGCGATGGTTTAGAGTTGAAGTTTGGAGATAAATGTTAATCGCTTCTTAATTTTTATTATTTTTTGTTAATTTTGAGACCAACACCACTTAATGCTGATATCATATTTAGATATTGACATGAAGATTGATCATACTTAGATTATATTATTACCCTATATAAGTTGATGGGTATGTACAAGCATGATGTTATAACATTACATTAATGTAATCTAATTTATATATGGAAAGCACTCATTACTAAGAAGTGATTCGATTCATGTTATGCATTATGTTAATGGATTCATTACTAGTATAGAGTATTCATTATTAATATTCAATGTCATTTGAGTTAACATATCATATGTTTTTCCTTGGGGCTTCTGTGCATGCCAAATTGGCATGCACAACAACCATGAATTGTGGTTTAAAAGGATTGGTAGTCATGGGAGACTAATATCATATGAATTTATATAAGCTAATAATAATAATAATAATAATAATAATAATAATAATAATATATATACTTATATTATTACCCTATATAAGCTAATAGGTATGTACAGTCATGATGTTATGACTATACATTAGTATAATGTAATTTATATATAGAAAGCACTCATTACTAAGCAGTGATTGGATTATTTGGTGATTGGATTCATCTTATGCATAAGAGATCATGCTTTAGTAAATCCATATTGAGCACAAAAGCTTACCTTATTTGATTCATTACTAGTATAGTGTATTCATTATGAATATCCAATACCATTTGAGTTAACATGTCATGTGATTTTTCTTGGGCCTTATGTGCATGCCAATTTGGCATGGATAAAAGCCCTATGGCTGTTGTGCATGCCAATTTGGCATGAACAAAATTGTTGAGGCATGCAAAAAACTGTTGGTAACAATTTTGTGCATGCCCTAACAGTTCTGTGCATGACAAAACTGTAGCTAAAGCTATCTTTCACATATCAGTCTATCTGTCATCACTGAAGGACTACACTAATCTGTGACCCTTCCCCTTCTGAACTTCAATCATATTGAAGCTTGATTCCCTTCTTAATCCCCAAAGGATAGATGAGAAGGATAGAATGCACTTCAGTATAGATGGGAATGATATTGAATCATGCCTTTCGGTATATATGTATGAACTGCACTTAATGAGATCATCAGAGATGGATTCACATCCCTGTTTATGAGATAAGTCCATTCCCCTATGATTAGATGTATTCACTTCATACCTAGATTGGAAGAATAGAAGGAGAGAAGAAGCACTACCCTTTATTAGTTGTCTTAACCAATGGTTGGTAGTCGGTTGTTGTGCATGCCAAATTGGCATGCACATAACTGTTGGGGCATGCACATAACTGTTGGGAACTGTTTTGTGCATGCCCCAATAGTTTTGTGCATGCCAAATTGGCATGCACAACAGCCACATGGTTGTTGTTCATGGAAAATTGACATGTAAAACATCCATATGGATGTTTTTCATGCCAATTTGGCATACACAAAATCCCTATGGTTGTTGAGAATCTAAGATAATGGGATACGGTTTTGGCATAGAATGCATTTTATCACAATGGAAAAACATAGATGGTAAATTGGATCTTGGAAAACTTAATACAAAGTTTAGTTGTTAAGAACCTAAGATAATGGGATATTGTTTTATCATAGAATGAGTTTGATTACAGCTTAAGTGTTAAAAAATCCACTAGTGAATGCATTTTCTAGATTTTTTTTAGAAAAAATTCTAAAGGATTAATGGATTTGGTTGACTTTATTAAAAGGTACAATTTAGTAAATATTTTAAGTATTTGTGAAACACATTGGGAATTCAAATAAGAAATAAAATTATGTAGGTAACAAATGAGGAATATAAGAGAAAATTTTATCTTCAACAAATAGAAGTATTCCAATAAGAAGAGCTAGTCATGGTTTGTTTGCATATGTAAAGGTATCCATCATGTACCGAAAACCAATTCAACTAAAGAAAATAGGTATCTGTAATGTATTAAAAGGAAATAATGAAATTATATGTGTGATACATTTACTCAAAATTTTGGACACTGGTCTTTTTTTAAATGTAGCAAATCCATTTTAGAAATTCATCATAATGAAATTTTGGTTAAGAAGTAGGATAAACATCTACCTAGACGAAATTGAATGAATTATATACACCAATATTATTTTTAAAAGATCTAATATATAAGGAATATAAAATGTGTTTGGTGAAACATAAGGAACCACTAAATAAAAATTGAATAACACTTGGATTAGAAAAACTAATTTCATTAAATGAAAAAGCCATGATGTACCAAATGAATATGAACCAAAAGGTTTAGAATCTCTCCAAGAAAGAGGAAAATATTATAAGAGTACACGATATGGGGCACATGGAAAGCCCATAAATTGAATCAAGTTGCAATATTTTAGGGAGACCTAACATGTCTAAAATCTAATTTATTTTAATTTTTAGAGTAGGAAATTAGTGGCTTATTTGTTGAACTGTTTTAGGAACGAATAAAAAAGTAGTTGTTATGCAAACTTCTTTTAGTTAGGAGAAATAAAGAGTTGTATATAATAACTAAATATGAAAAGATATTTTAGATAAGTAATGAAATTTTGGTGATATGGTGCTCTTATATATATTTTAATTTTCTTTTCTTTGTGTTTTATAACTCAAATGTATTTAAAACAAAAGTGTATGTAATTATGTATTCAATTAGAGTTATTTTGAAATTTTTGCAAGTAATGTATATGATTGTTAAGATAGACACTTGAGAGGTACAATTTATCGACATTCATATACACTTATTCATTAATGTTAAGTTATCTTGTAAGTTTTGTACTAAGAAATAAACAACTAAGAAATGATGTTTCTTTATCACACATGAAAACAATGTTATTCATTAATGTTAAGTTATCTTGTAACTTTTGTACTAAGAAATAGACAACTAAGAAATGGTGTTTGTTTATCACACATGGAAACAATGTGAAGGAAATGTTTTTGAAATTAATACTATAAGGACCATTCCAGATAGGGTGCAACAAAGTTGCATTATATTACATTCTAAAATAACCAAAAGGGCATTATATTGCATTCTACATTAACCAAAAGGGAAAATAACATGTCTCTATCCTGGGCTACTTTGATTTCTATTTTATCATTTAAATGTTTATGAGAATGAAGTCATATGAGAGATATGTTTTTGAATTGATACTAAAATCAAAATAATGTAGTACAAATGGATAGGTCATATTTCCAGATATTTTAACTTTTATTCAACTCTTTTGTAAGCAATGCATGATCCCTCTTTCACTTAATCATAAGGATAATGAAATGAAGGTATAATTATGAGATGTTTCAACAATTTTACTGGAGAAATAGGAGCATAAATAATCCCTTGCTTTTCAATGTGTCTTATATATTCTTTATTTAATTTAGGCTTAGTTCTTTAGATTTGTAAGATGTTTCAGTTTAACAAACATTTGAGTAGTTGTCAAAATTTATGATATTAAAGATTTTTTAAAAAATTGTTAGAAAGTTGTAGTACAAGATAATGAATATTGCCTTGATATTTATTTTTCTAAGTTTTGTTTTGATAGTCTATGCAACTTTCTAGGGTAGGCTCCATTATGGGTTGGATTGTTAGGAGAGTGTCTTTGAGGGTAGTAATCTAAAATTAGATTTGAGAGGTGTGAGAGAAACATGGATGGAACTACAATCATTTTTGAAGCCTAATAAATGGGTTCTTCAAGTTTTAGTTCAATGATCTCTCCCACATACATGAAATCATGTTAGAGGACCTTGGATTTTAAAAACTACATCGATGGGTTTCCCCATTCATCCCATGATTTTTCAGTTGACAAAGTTTCCTAGTTAGCTCACCTGGTTTGGGTGAATATCCATGAACACCCCACGAAAATTTGGCTAGCACTAAAGCAAATTGTAGCCCCCGAAGGATTTGTGTATCATGAGGACTAAGGATAAAATACATATGTCACTACATATTTCCTCCATGCTAGAAGTTGTTATCCATACATCTGATAATATATAGGTACCATGTATATGAGAAACTAAAAAATATTAACAAGGAATGAAAATATAAGAAAATTCTAAAACAATAGGGAAAAAATGTTGGACAAAGAAGTAATAAAGTCTAATTACTATAGGAGGATGGAGCAACTATACTATTAAGAAAATTAATATATGAATCCATGTTAAGTATAGCTACCAAAATAAAATAACAAATTAGCTATGAAATTATAGCAAGACCATATACCAAGAGGATATGGCCATTGATTCATGAAAAAAATAGAGATATAACTATTGAAAGTAAAAACAACTAAACTAAATTTATAGTAATAATCTACCTATTAACTTATACTAGCTAAAACAATACAATGAAATAAAGAGGTAAATGGTGAGATACCTATGAATAATTGTAGATGACATGAGGAATTGGGGAAACACCTACACTGACTTGGATAGATGAAAACCAATTAATATTAATCTAAAAAATAAAACCCAAAAATTAAGGGGAAAGTGGGGTGATTTTCCCAAGTGGAGTAACGGGGGACAATGGGGGGACAACCACTCCCTTGGGGAGAGGAGAAAAGGAAGGAACAAATGAATTTCCCTTCCTCAATTAAGGGGGGAAGGAATAATGAAATCAAAGATAAAAGGGAATTGACACATCGGCCACCTTAAGGGATTGAGTAATAAACATAAGTGATCCAAAAGAGAAGGCTACAATGTGAAAAACAAACAAAAGCTATACATAGAAGAGAAAACTTTTATCCAAGGCTATAGGAAGGAAGAAACTACCTCTCAAATGAGTGAGGAGGGATACAAAAAGGTAGGAAAAAAAATGAGAGGATTCTTTGAATGGGTAGGAGATAAATAAGGAGGATGGAAGATTTCCCTAAATGTGGCAAAAAAGGGGATAAAAGATAGATGTACCCTAAATGGAGAGAGAACAAGATGCAAAAAAGGATCAAGTGGGACTACCATGAGAAGAGGAGAGAAGGAAGAAAACATAATGATGGAATGGATTAGGCCTAAGAAGAGATAGAGTTTGAAGGAAATGATCTAGATACACTACTTGGAGAGAGGGAATTCAAGGGTGAAGGAGAGAGACAAGGAGGCCAGAGAGGGGAAATATGCATGGAAGAGAATTTATATGTTGACTAGTCTTTATAATTAAAATATATAGTTGATGGATAGGTATCTATCATCACAATTCAAAGTTTAATATTAATCGAGGTTATGATGATACTCATGGAAGAAGGTAGATAATTTGGAGGCACATAGATGATGCACTAGAACTAGGAATGATTGCTTCTAAGTCTCCATGTGGGTAAGAACCTACTTCAAACCATGCCAAATATTTTGAAAATTGATCCCAATAAGTTAGGTTTCAAGGTTTCCACTAAGTCAAGTTCACAAGTGAGTAAGCAGAATGACATATTCAAAATTGAGTCAATTGCATCAAACTTGTCGTAAATTTTAACCATTATTCATCTCATTTCGTAAATTCTGAAATGTATACATCGCTGGTTTAAAGGAATCGTAATGGTATGTCATCTTCAATTATTCGTTCATGATCAGATTTGGACATTTTCCATTTGCTAACATTTTTTTTCTTGATTGAACTTCTATTAACTTTATGCGCACTATACATACCAAATGACTATATTGACAACTTATGACATCTAACTGATAGTCTTGAATGTGAACATGACTATCGGTTTGATGGGTTTCTTGAAAACAATAGTCTTTCAATACGATATATCCTCTTTCATATATAAAATCATTATCATCAAAATATTCTAATTACCTCATCTTTTGTTATGTGCATCGCATCAATAATATTTCACGTTTTCAATGTTGTCTATAGGTGCAACCACAACAAAGACATCTCCTACAAATAATTTGATATGTTCCAACAAGTAGTTTGTGTTATATTATAACATATGCATGTGCCATTAAAATCATCCACTATATATATAAATTTTATATATCCAACTTACAAGTACATCTACAAGTTGTTTAAATACTTAACAAATATATTTTCAAACAATTGTAACATAAAAATTACCTTCTCTAACAAGATCAGAAACTCTATCGCCATCAACTTACACTATAGTTTCATTTGATTCCATATCCTCCGATCTTGCAAGTGAAATTTTCCCTTTATATTAAGTTCGATATGTCTCCAAGCTTTAAAGTATTCTTCATTTTTTCTTTCACAAATATCTATGGATTTTGTGTCCTCTATGCAAACTGAACAAAAGCAAGGCTCATTTCTTCTATCAAATGCAAACACATTTTGATAGTGTATTTTTTTAACTGAATGCATTTTTCGTGTCCCATGTATTGTACTGACTTCATATGGGATTGATCTATTCACATCTTGGATTCCAACATACCAAAAAATCTTGCACAAGACAAGAACTTGTTAACTTGAAATTTTTCAAGAAAATGATTGAAGATCATATATATTTGATCACGTGAATAAAAATATCATGTGTACATGTGTAACATGTATATATAGACACACCTGCACACATCATTTGGAGGATTATTTTAATGTCTTAGCGTCATTTTTTTCCATTCAACAACTTGATCAGCGGATTCAAATTGATCAGTATGAGGGTTCATTTGATACCTTCGAAGTGCTTTTTTTACACATGCCCCTGCACCGTCGTGCACTCCTTTTCCACGACCAATCTAAAAACAATTCCAACAATGTGTAATGTTTGATTTCTTATGAAGACGAAAAACCCAATAGAATGACCGTGAAGATTTGAACTGATCTGCACACCCATATGAACATATCCAATGTCGATCGAATTTGATCCTGTGTTCTTTCAATGAATCATCAAATTTATCAAAACAATGTTGTACATAATGTGTGTCGTGTGCTTGATCATCACTTATATAACAATGATATTCTTTAATAACATGCGGATTGACATTGGTTCTTTCTATGTTATCAAGACTTCATTGAGCATGTCTATATAGAACGTGGAAAAATATAGTGACTTGATAAGAATGATAATATTAATTCTGTATTTCTTTTTGTGCAGTGAATGTGTAATTCTCTGCAAAATAAACTACAGACAAAATTGTCCCTGGTGGAAACACTTCCTGGGATTTTTTGAATTGTAGGTATTTCCATCAAGATCTATGTGAATGTTTGGTGTATTTATAAATTTCGTCCTCAAACTTCTTCAAACAATCTATCACACAGATTTTATCTACTTTCAAAACAATCCTTTTGGAAATAACATTTGAAGAATGTGAAGTCATGTTGTTGATATATTAATATCTCTTCCAATTGACTGTTATAATATAAAATGATTGGTCATTCATATAAATAGGATACTTTGAGTGAAACACACTTAGATTTCCACAACAATCACATTTCTTTCCACCAATACATTTTTTTTGATAAAATAATTCACCACCTTCTCTTTCACATAGAATTTCAGATATAAAAGTGCGAAATGTGGAAGGAGGATGCGAACTTGCCATAAAGTTTTACCAAAATCAAGAAAAGTGTCCTAATATAACTCAAATTCCACATGATAATGACAACAAAAAGTGTCACGGACAGTGATGGGTCTAACAAACCATGGTTTTTGTTGCACAAATGTATTGATGGAAATTTTAACTTCTTTGTGGTCTTCTTTGAACTTATTGAACAATTCTGTTTGTGTCATTGGCAATATATGTTTTGTATGTTCTTCATATTGTTTCCATGCTATTCTCTGTTGGAACACATCCCTTGTATGTGGTGAAATATGATATTCTTTCAAACAACAATTACGGGTCGATTATTTAACATTTTATGCAAGTCTAACTTTGTAGGGTTGTATAGAAATCATTGTCCAACAAGCAAGTTCATCATTTGCAATCAAAATTTTCTATGTTTGTACGATGCTTTTCTTGAGGTTCCCATTTCTTTTTTCATGTGTTGTGTCAAACGATCTTTTATATTGCTAGATGAAACAACTGTTGTTTGTATCACTCTACGTGCAACATTGATATCATTTTTTCGAGATTTTCCAAAAGCTTTTAATACACTAGTTATATTGTCAAAGATATTATCTTTCACCTTTGTATCTTTTGTTGACTTTTGAATACCCAATAATGAAGTAGCTTCTTTTAACTTTCTTGACTTTTTAGACAGAGTAAAAGTTGAGCTTGAACTGTTATCGATTCATCTTTGAAAAAAATATTATACATATTCTTAGTTTGATATCTTATATAATGCTTAGCTTCTTTCTTCCCAAATTTTTCAGTATCAACATTTTCTAATATTTCATCATCAATGTTGATAGATTCTCCTGCGTATTTCAATTTGAAGTTTATATTAAAAAACAAAATCTGAACATAAATTCACTAAACTATATACAAGTGTTCATCTTGTATTATTTAAATTTATGTACATACCTATAGGCGATTTGACTTCTTCAATTTTGGTTTCAACGACTTCATCGACACTACGAGACAAATCTATTTATGTTTTTTGAAAAACATCAAATCGGAATTACAATCAATTATATTAAACAATAATTCAAATTTGAATTCTATACTATTAATGTAGACAAAATGTGCATGCATACCTGGTTGGACTTCTTCTTGTTGAAAATATCTATTTACATCATTATTGTTTCTTTCTTCAATATTTTCACATTCTCGTTTATTTCTCTAATAATGCTCTTTCCTTTGTTCATTATGGTGAGTTTCGTCTCGAGTGTGATTAAATTTTCTCTTGTGAAAATTTTTGATTCCCATGAGTATAGTTATATGTAAAAGTTAAAAAAAAATCAAAATTTCATAATAGTTTAAGAAAAACTTCATTGTCACAAAAATTATTAAAAAATTATATCAATAATTTTACGTTCAACAAAGCCTTCACCTTGAAAAAATGTTCAACAAAGGATTCACCTTGAAAAAATGTTCAACAAATCCTTCACCTTGAAAAAAGGTTCAACAAAGTATTCACTTTGAAAGGCTTCACCTTGAAAAAATGTTCAACAAAGCCTTCACTTTGAAAAAATGTTCAACAAAGCCTTCACCGTGAAAAAATGTTCAACATTTAGTATTCAATATATAAATTGTTATTCCAATAAAAACTTGAACTTCAAAAAAATAATTTTTTTTTTCATTAAAAACATCAACGACCCAGCCCCCCGGGGGGCAGCTCAATTGGCAAGTGCCGTGAAAATGAAGTTTCATGAGGTTTCGAGTTCGACTCCCCCTGACTTATAATGTGTGCCGCATAAGGGGAATCGTAGGCACACCTGGAGGTTATAGTGTTAGCAGTTGGATAACACGGCCATGTGTAACGCGAGCATGTGCCCAACTAGTTGTTGATTCCGCCAGACATATAAAAAAAAAAAAAAAACAACCACATCAACGACCTTGTTCAAAAAAATGAAAAAGATGATTGGAAACTTTGTTTAGGTGCTCTACAAAACCATGAAACAAGCGAGTGAATTGTGTTAAATTGGTTCGATCGAAAACGTATTTATAAGATTTGGTACCAAGTCAAATGAAACGTTATGTCTCTTCATTATTTTTGGCCGACGGAATTCTCTCACTCACCTTTCAGCCAAAAATATAGGAAACCATTTATTTTTTACGGATTCTGTTAGAATTACATATTTCAACCGAAACTTTTTTATTTCGGTCGAAAACCAATGAATGAGACTATTTGCAGGAACCTAAGAATTCCCTCTAACTTACCTGAAATTTGGAGGTTGTGAACTCCTGCAAATACTCAGAATTTAGTTTCGAAATTGATACCAACATTTGCAAAATTGAATCTACTTTTAATGGATATAATTTGTTTTCATTTTCATTATTTTTATCTAATTTTTATTTTTATTTTTTAAAATCACTACATAATATTTTCAAGTGACATTATGATTCAGTGAAATGAAATATGCGTATCTCTAAAAATACACAGTGGAAAATTTAGAAAAATTATATTCAGAATCCTTAAATTGTTCTTTTCAAAACATTTTTTTTAGATTTTACTTTTAAGTAAAAATTAAGATAGATACAAGGTGGGGGATAACATGTGTTTAAAATCTGCAACGTTTTCAACTTGGTCAACTTAAAAAAATTCCAGAAATTATAATATTCATCTGTTAGATTCAAAATTATAGTCATAATAAAATAGAGTCTCTGTAGATTGTTATAGTATATTTTGTTTGTCAAAATTTTATTTTTAATAATAGATACATTGTTGGGGGGGGGGAATAACTCATTATCATTCCTTTCATGTTTAAGGAACATACTGTTAAACAATTGTCAAATTGACATATCAAATCTGAATAAACAAATTTTGAAAAATAGTTAGTGGAAAGCTAACAAAATTCTTCACAAGTTTTGTTTTTACTGTAAAGTGAATTTCTAAATAAAAAAAAATACTTTTGTATACCGGAATCTGAAGAACTTGTAAAAATATAGTTTTTTTTCTCATAAAACAAGAAAAATAGACACCTCATCTATTGGGGTTATTTGGAGGAGGTTCTCTTAATATATGAATTATTGTGTATTAACTCACCTCTATTATAACTTTGGGAGTTATGATCTGCATTCACATTTGGTATATAATGTTTAGAATCTTATTTGTTATGTTATTTTAAGGATTTGGTACATAACATTTGGTATTAAAAAGGACAATTCTCAGTTTTGCTACTTCAAACAAGTAGTCTTCCCATTTTTGCTACAACTTGTTTTTGTCATATTGGAATAGCATGGGAAGTGTGGGATTGGAAAGAAGACAAATCAAACTATATATCATCCATATTTAGAACAAATTTTGTTATATTTTTGGACTTACAAGCTATACAAGTTAGATTTTTTGTCTGGTCCTCAAACAAGGCTCAAACATGTGTTTTTGGTAAAATAGACATATTTGAAGCTAGAGATTTCCAAATTAAGTGAATTGGAAAGAACATAGGCCAAGGTATTGTAACTTTCCAAATTTTGATTGAAGAGTTGAAAAATCATGATGTGGCATACCATACAAGTTTGACCTCTTGAAAGGTTCAAAAATCAGTATTTTTGGGAAAGTCATCTTAGTTTTTTCTTGGCACGTCATAATTTAGTTAGACATGTGTCATTACAGAAGAGACATATTAGATTGTTATAGACCAAAATTTTGAACTCAAATATATAGAAATTTGGGAGATACACTAGTTACAAGATCAAGCTACAAGTCAATTCCTAAACAAGGGCTTAAATAGGTATGCTAACTTAAAATTAGCATAACTTTTGATTGGAAGGTGTAATTTAATTTATTCAAGAGACCTTGGAAGGTGAAAAGCGATTATTATATATTCGGAAAATTATAAGAACTATTTGGGATACATATTTTTAAGATAGTGAGGCTAGAAGTTGAGGTTTTTCGTTAGACCCTAAGTAAGAACTGATGGTAATACCAATGTTTTCCAGAGATGGAAGGGGGATTGGCACTAGATAAAGGATGAACATTAAAAAGGTATATTGAGAAAGATGTAGTATTTTTTTCCATTCATGTTCTTGTTTCATGAGGTAGCTAACCTCCGATGGATTAGTTTTGATATAAACACAAGACTACATTGCACTATGGAAGAATTTGAAGAATTATTCAAAGGGTATGCCAGAAATAAAATATCAATTGAAGGAAGCCAATGAAGGACTTAGGAAGAAATATGACCAATTCTTTAAGTTGTAATCCCTCAATGAAGCACTCATCAAGGAGGCTCATAAATTAAAACAAAAAAATATTAGTAAAGTGTGAAAGGGATGAGTCAAGGGAAGAATTGAAAAAATAAAGATGAAGAAATCAAAAGGTTGTGAAAGCATAATCAATATCTTCTCAACAATTTTAAAAATATGAAAAAAAGTTTAAAAAAGTTTGTATCAAACTATAAGGATGAAGATATTACCAAAATAGTTAAAGATAATACTACCAAAAGAATTGAAGAGGAAATTTGTAAGGAGGTTGAAGAATCCCTAAATATTGATGAGGTAAAACTAGAAATGCAATCTATAAAGAAGGACACAAGAATCTAATGGATGTAATCATATTTCAACTTTAAAAGGAGAAAGAATAAAATATTCAATAAGGTCACCAAAAAATGTGTGAATAAATTAATCTCCAACTTGAGGATGTAGATGCCAAATATGATGGTATCATCTCAAAGTCCAAAGTAATAAAGGACCAACTATAGAGTACAGAGCATGCAATTGTATCTAAATTGAAGATTAATGATATGTGTGTGTAGAATGAAAGAAAAACACAAAATATGGAACCATATAGACACCCTCATTACTGATAAAGTTGGCAAGAAAGATGAGAAAATCAATATCAACATTAACAAGGAAGAAGATCAAATAATAAACAATATTCATGGAATATGACATCAAGGAACAATTATGTGACAGGACATTATGACAGACCGACATCTACAACAATTTGGAGAAGCTACCCCCATGGATAGAGTCAAATGATTAAATGGATCTATCAAGGTTTTACACCAAGAAGAGTTTAATATGGATGTATAGATAATCACCAATGACAACATGAGAGTAAGAATCTAAGAAAATATTATTACTAAGTTTAATCAAATGTAAAACCCTTAACTACGAATCTTTGAAGACAAAGATTTTTGAAGGGGGGTACTATGTTATGACCCTAATGGGGACATATGTAGGGTTGAATGCATATTTGCATGGGTTGAATGTGTATGTATTGGGATTGGATGTACAAAAGTACAAATTAACCAATTTGTTACCAAAAAAAACCACTAAAACATGTATATAAGATACAACTTTTAGGGAGACAACTAATGTTATTATAACCCCATTTCCTTATAATGCGACTCAATTTTAGTATTATTTCATGTAGCCATTCATTGTTTGACTTGATTCATCAATTTGTAATATATTTACTCACTTATTTTTTCATTAATTGTTGTTGTTTTATAGTACATTTACTAGTTTAATTAGTCATTCATTGCTAATTTTCTAATACATTTACTAGTTTAACAAGTCATTAATTGTTGTCATCTTGTAGTATATTTATTATTTTAATTAGTCATTAATTTGTTATCATTTTTAGTAATATATTTAGTCACATTAGAAAGAACTAAACAAGTAGTATAATCCTACTCCCTTATAATGCAAGTAAAATAATAGTAGTATATTTTATTTTTTTTCCAAAGAAAAAAAATTGTAATTTTGTTTATATGAAAAAAATTGCAGTACATCAAGATGCTTGTAGAATTTGAAAAATATTTTATAGCCTATTATATTTTTATATATCTCATAATATATTTCACCATGGTTTGTATACTATATCCAAAGAATGTCAAAAGTTTTATTTCATCAATTCAAGAGAAGTTTTCTCTCATCATCTTAAAAAATCAGAACTACAATACTCTTGTTTTCCTATTCTCTATTAGCATATGTTCCCAAAATTAAAGCCAAGGTTCATGAGCATATTCAGAAGAAATCCCCTCCTAATTTTTTTAAACCATCCAGGGTCCTCAATCTAGTCTTGTTCCATCTTTTGAAAGACCATATGTTATTGTATTCCCTTCCTTGTAGATGTGTGAAAAGGATGTGTATGAGGAAAATGATACAAGTGGTTTTGCAACATTATATAGTGTCTATAAAGTAAAATTCATCAATACTATTTCCTTCTGCATCCCTAAAAAGGGAGTCCCTATATATTTGAATTACTAAAAGGGAGTCCCTATATATTTGAATTTGTGTGACTCCAACCTCATTAGCCAACTTCAGAACCAGTTTTAGAGTCATCAATTCACAGTAATTATTTGTTTCCTATACAATTACATATTTGAAACAATGCTACGGGTTGAATAAATAAAAAAAAATCCACTTACTCCACCCTTGGGTGGAGTAGCTTGTGAGGGTCCATCAAAGTAAGCTTGGGGAATGTCCTTATTAGTTTCCTCTTCCTTGGAGTTATGTGTAATTTTTTTATCCTAAAGTTTTGTGTATGAATTTAGAATGTTTAATGCTTGAACATCACATTTTAAAATCAATGTATCTTTGTTTTCAAATACATTCAGGTTTCTAGCCAGCCAAAATCCCCAAGCAAGTTTTAAGGGAATGGATTTGATATTTTTTGTGTCCTTGTCACCACACTATATCCTAAAGGTCTCTTGAATGGTTTCTCTTACCTAGACATTTTGATAACATATCATTTTTTCCACTTCCTTCTAGAATTCCTTTGTGAAAGGGTAGGTCATGATGATATGGGCATTGTTTTCTTCTACTTGTTGGGATAAACTGTTCCAACAAGATCCAACAAAGTGTTTTTTTTGTAGTATATCCCAATAAGGTGCCCTATTTTTTAATATCAACCACATGAGAATTTTGGATTTTGATGGGTGCTTTAGTTTCCATAAGATTCTCCACCACCATTTTTTTTTATACTCTCTTCCCTCCTTAGCAAGGGATTTATATCCTATTTTTGGCATATATACCCCAAATGGGTTTAAAGACTATAACAATTGATAATCCTCCTCTTTTATTGAAACATTGCTCTCTCTTAAAAAAAATATGTATCTGTTCCATTCACCTGCATTCTCTTCCCCTATACCTAACTCCCTCTAGGACATCCAAGCTTGATACCAAATGGTGGTCCTATCCCAAATCACAACCTATCTTAACATATAATAATATATGATTCATAGCTCATGAATCAACTATGGAAATATCCTATGCATTCCTTTAATACAAGACCATGGGTCCAAACCTATTTTCACTCTATATCCTTTCCCAACTTGCAAAAGCAACTAGTTTCAAACCAAATGAAAAGATAAGTTTGTTAGAATGTGTTAATGATTTCCTAATGGTCTCATGTACATGCCTATGTAATTTTGTAAAGTTCTTCTTCAATAAATATCTATCTTGCAAAAATGGCTTATCCCACATGAATCATGGGAATTGTTATCCTTTCACTTTGTCATATATAATCAAGGTGAAAGAGGCCATTTAGGTGTGTAAATGTAATGTAAGCTAATGCATATGTGGGGATGCTCTTGCATTGTAAGATTGGAGAGTTTTCCTGAAGAATAGGATACCGACTTCTATGGATGTTTCCCGACATTGGGGTTTTACCATGTAAACCTTGTCTCTCTTTTCTCTTTAATTTCTTTCATTCTTTGATCTATTGATTTATTTGATGCATTGTGTAGGATATTAGACCATTTAGATTCTTTATTATATGTTATTTCATATTTTCCTGACCTAACATGGTATCAGAGCAGGTTACCAAGATCTATTTGTTGGCATGTTTTTAGAAAGAGGTAGAGTATGCGTGTTTGTCATTGATGGCGAAGATCAGCATGATCAAATGGAGAAGATCAGCATGATCATTAGCATAGCGATAATGGAAAGATCAACAGTGTAAGCTCAGAAGGAGGAAAACAATCAAAGCATAACAAAGGTTTTGTTTCGGAGTTTCAGAGATTGGGAAATCCAAAGGAAAGAAGTTCAAAATCGCGATATGAGAAATCGCCATAACAATCTTGACCGTTGATTCAAGAAGGACACGTGGTGAAATCACGATAACATCTGGACCGTTGGTTCCATAGAACACATGGTGAAAGATCATCGTTTTGCTGACTAGAAATTCAAAGGAGTGAAGTGCTCGTTTGATTGGTGAGTGGTCATATCTCAAGTTCACATTGTCAAAGGCTTAAGGGAAGGAGTTAATTGCTAAGCTCCATCTCGGCATTCGCAACTTGGAGTATCGAGATCCTTCATCACAAGAATCATGATATACGAGATCACGAAAAGATTTGGACCGTTAGATCACCAAGGATTATGGACCGTTGATCAAGCATGAAGAAGGCTCGTGAAGTGGGGAAATAGTGATAAGATCTGTATTGTTGATCCAAGAGGGGCACATGGTGATAGATCAGAGAACAACAAAATACCCGAGATGTGAAAGTGAGAAATGCGTTTTCGAATAAGGTTGTGGTCACAACCAGTGGTTACATCTGCGGAAGATGGAGGAAGAAGCTAGTGGTGTTAAGCTCCGTCTCAGAGTCTCGGTGATCGCGACTTGGAGCATCAAGACCCTTCATCACAAGAATAGCGATATGCGAGATCACAATGATATCTAGACCGTTGGATCATAGAAGATCTCGACCGTTGATCAGGCTCAATGAAGTTTATAAGTTCGCGAAATATGAAGCACCTTTTGGCGCAGTTTGTGGTCACCATTGGTGGTCATGTGAGGGGAAGAAGCTAGAGGTGATAAACTCCAACTCCGAGTCTCGACAATCATGACTTGGAGTGTCGATATCCTTTATCACAGGAATTCCAAGATGCGAGATCACAAAATTCAAATTTTGTTTAGTGCTCGGTCACAGCTAGTGGGCATATGAGATAAATGTAAAACCCTATCGATTTAATCCAATGATGCAGAAGAATTTGAATATGATCGGAGGGCTACTATTACACTTCATAGTTAATTAATCAGTTACAATTTAGTTAGAAAAATGGATTCATGATTCTTGATCGGTTGGCGATTTAGTTGCTAAGGCGTTTTTGACCAAGAAGATTCGAGGTGTAACTGATGAGGTGTGTGTGAATGAAAGGAGATATGAAGCGACTGGGTATGGTTGGTTGTTCTAATTGGAAAAATGTGATGAACTGTAAGAAGAGTAAAATTAAAGGTTGCAGAGCTTGAGATAAAACTCAAAGATGAGTAACAGTTGCTGAATAGACAGAAGCAAGAGAAGAATAGCATGAAGCAGAGTAGAATAGCAGAATAGCATGAAGAAGAGCAGAATTGCAGAACAATTTTTGAAGCAGAAAAGAATTACAGAAGAGAAAAGAAGGGGTAAGAATTGAGACACCTGTATTGTTTGTTTTTTAATCACTTATTCATAACCAGGGAGGTAGGGTGGTGCTAGGGAGGACTGTGGTCCTCTGATATTCAAGTTGGTGTTTGAATATTGGGATTTGTAGCTTCCATCTAGTTGTGGATAGAAAAATAGGGTGGCACGATGGTAGCTTCCATATAGTTTTCTATATGCAAGTTGGTTCTTGTATAAGTGGAAGTAGGTGCTTCCATCCAGTTGGTGCTAGAACACTCAGGGAGTTGGTGCTTCCTTCTAGTGGGTGCTATAGAAACCAGAGAGTTGGTGCTCTCAAACAAGTTGGAGCTTGTAAAACAGAGGTAGTAGCCTCACTTTGAGTTGGTGCTCAAACATAGATGATGTATAGAACTTAAAAGACTGCCTATCATTTCAAAGAAGAATAGGTTTTCTCCCTTTATGGGTTTCCTCGTGAAAATCTGTCTCTGTGTATATCTTATGTGTGATTGATGCTCATTATTTATGGTGTTCATATGATGTATAATATTGA
>JZKD02S1810796.1:37846-55855 GCA_000966675.3 Picea glauca
ATATTTTATAGCCTACTATATTTTTATATATCTCATAATATATTTCACCATGGTTTGTATACTATATCCAAAGAATGTCAAAAGTTTTATTTCATCAATTCAAGAGAAGTTTTCTCGCATCATCTTAAAAAATTAGAACTGCAACACTCTTGGTTTCCTATTCTCTATTAGCATATCTTCCCAAAATTAAAGCCAAGGTTCATGAGCATATTCAGAAGAAATCCCCTCCTAATTTTTTTAGATCATCCAGGGTCCTCAATCTAGTCTTGTTCCATCTTTTGAAAGACCATATGTTATTATATTCCCTTCCTTGTAGATGTGTGAAAAGGATGTGTATGAGGAAAATGATACAAGTGGTTTTGCAACATTATATAGTGGCTATAAAGTAAAATTCATCAATACTATTTCCTTCTGCATCCATTGAATTACTAAAAGGGAGTCCCCATATATTTGAATTTGTGTGACTCCAACCTCATCAACCAACTTCAGAACCAGTTTTAGAGTCATCAATTCACAATGATTATTTGTTTCCTATACAATTACATATTTGAAACAATGCTACAGGTTGAATAAATAAAAAAAATTCCACTTACTCCATCCCTGGGTGGAGTAGCTTGTTTGGTTCCATCAAAGTAATATTGGGGAATGTCCTTATTAGTTTCCTCTTCCTTGGAGTTATGTGTAATTTTTTTATCCTAAATTTTTGTGTATGAATTTAGAATGTTAATGCTTGAACATCACATTTTAAAATCAATATATCTTTGTTTTCAAATAGATTCAGGTTTCTAGCCATCCAAAATACCCAAGAAATTTTTAAGGGAATGGATTTGATATTTTTTGTGTCCTTGTCACCACACTATATCCTAAAGGTCTCTTTAATTGTTTCTCTTACCTAGACATTTTCATAACATATCATTTTTTCCACTTCCTTCTAGAATTCCTTTGTGAAAGGGTAGGTCATGATGATATGGGCATTGTTTTCTTCTGCGTGTTGGGATAAACTGTTACAACAAGATCCATCAAAGTTTTTTTTTTGTAGTATATCCCAAGAAGGTGCCCTATTTTTTAAGATCAACCACATGAAAATTTTGGATTTTGATGGGTGCTTTAGTTTCCATAAGACTCTCCACCACCATTTTTTTTATCCTCTCTTCCCTCCTCAGCAAGGGTTTTATATCCTATTTTTGGAAGATATACCCCAAATGGGTTTAAAGACTAGAACAATTGATAATCCTCCTCTTTTATTGAAACATTGCTATCTCTTAAAAAATGTATGTATCTCTTCCATTCACCTGCATTCTCTTCCCTTCTACCTAACTCCCTCTAGGACATCCAAACTGGATACCAAATGGTGATCCTATCCCAAATCACAACCTGTCTTAACATATAATAATATATGATTCATAGCTCATGAATCAACTATGGAAATATCCTATGCGTTCCTTTAATACAAGACCATGGGTCCAAACCTATTTGCACTCTATATCCTTTCCCAACTTGCAAAAGAAACTAGTTTCAAACCAAATGAAAAGATAAGTTTGTTAGAATGTGTTAATGATTTCCTAGTGGTCTCATGTACATGCCTATGTAATTTTGTAAAGTTCTTCTTCAATAAATATCTATCTTGAAAAAATGGCTTATCCCACATGAATCATGGGAATTGTTATCCTTTCACTCTCTCATATATAATCAAGGTGAAAGAGGCCATTTAGGTGTGCAAATGTAATGTAAGATAATGCATATGTGGGGATGCTCTTGCATTGTAAGATTGGAGAGTTTTCCTTAAGAATAGGATACCAACTTCTGTGGATGTTTCCCGACATTGGGGTTTTACCACGTAAACCTTGTCTTTCTTTTCTCTTTAATCTCTTTCATTCTTTGATCTATTGATTTATTTGATGCAATGTATAGGATATTAGACCAGTTAGATTCTTTATTATATGTTATTTCATATTTTCCTGATCTAACATGGTATCCGAGCAGGTTACCAAGATCTATCTCCTTGCATAAATTCTACATTGAATTTTTTTCATCAAACTTTAGCATATCAGTTCTTTAGTTCCCCCTTATATTATGCATATACAATCATATATGAACAACCACTTAGGTTTTCACTAAATCAAAGAAAATCTCACCATTTATGTGCATTGATTTTCAACAGATCTAAACTTACCATTGTTTCTGAAATAGAGGACTTAGTTAGAAATGACTATTCACAAATTAAGTTTGGCTTCCATTTTCCCAAATTTGAATTGATTTCCCTATCCTATCCTAGGAATTTAATTTTTTTAAAGACCTAATGTTTTGGGCACATTTTTAGGTTTAGATTTTTCGACGCCTATTTATTTTACCGTGCCTAATTTTTTTTCCAACCCTATTTTTTCTATCAGAGGGTTATTTAGTAGTGATTTTTTGGGGGGAGTGACGATTTCACTCCCTAGATTGTACAACTTCCTCTCCCTCTTCACTTCATGCTGGGTATGGACTGCAATTTCTCTTTTTCCCAACCTTGGCCAAATATGAGGGTTTTACCAACACTTATTTTAGAAGGGATGTTTCTCTGATTCTAGTGCTCGGTGTCCATTGCCACACCATTTCTTGAAGAGCTACATTTTTTTCATTGTGAATAGAATTATGTGGATTGTTTTTAGCTCTAGATCAAATTTTTTCTTTAGAAGATCAATCAATACACATAGAGTGCGACCTTCAACACTTAGTACATGGTTGGTTCACCCAATACACTCCCCAACATGTTCTTAAACCCAAGCATTCACTTTAGCATGGTTGGTCCTCCCAATACATGATCGAAGGATTTATGCTACTTTCCTCCCCATTGAAAGACTCGTTTCATACTTTTTAATGCGTGTATGGGAGCTTCTATGAAACATAAATTAACAATGAATTTCCTCCAGTATTGTACTACTCCTAAGAAGCTCCTATATTTTGTGGTAGTATTTGGCTTAGTTCAATTCATAATGACTTCCACCTTTGAGGGATCTATCTTCAACTGACCACTCCCTACAATATAACCCAAATATTCCAGAGACTTTTTCCAAACTAGAATTTAGACATATTTATATACAACTTCTCCTTTTTTAAAAGTTCAAAAACTTTCTTGACATGCATGATATGATCTTCCCATGTTAAACTAAAGATCAAAATATCATCTAAGTAGACATTGACAAAATCATCTATAAAATGCATACATCATTAATTACCCTCATAAATGTCTCAGGTGCATTGCATAAACCAAATGGCATAACCAACCATTCAATCAATCCTTGCTTTGTCTTGAAAGTAGATTTCCATATATCACTTTATGCAATTTCGATTTGATGGTAACCACTTCTCAAATCTAGCTTAGTGAAATAAAGAACATTTCTTAACTAATCCAATAGATCATCAATTATAGGAAGAGGATATTGATTATGTACCATGATCTTGTTCAGTGCTCAAAAATCAATACACATCCTCCATGTACCATGTTTCTTGGAACTAATACAATAGGAGATCCATGTAGAGAGGAACTCAGTTTTATGGTTCCTTTATCGAGCAATTCCTGAACTTGTTTCTTTATCTCTACATTCTCTATCACCAATTACCTATACATACTAATGTTAGGAAGAGGATCATCTTGCTACAAATAGGTTTCATGTTCAACCTCCCTCTTAGGAGGCAACCCTGTAGGTTCCTAAAATAACTCATCATAGTTAGATATGATTTTTTCCAATTCTTGTTTATGATCTAGATCACAACTTTACAAATCATCTAATATATATTCCTCTTTTTACTTCACCGCCATGAGAAAAAATGATTTACTAGAATTTGTGAGTCTCTTCATTTGTCTTATGCCCACTAAAGACATATTAGATTTAATACGATGAGCTCTGACAATATATTCAATCCCATCCTTAAAAAGGTGATATTTGTTCTCTTTGCGATAGAATATAGATTTCCTTTCAAATAAATATGGACTACCCAAGACAATGCTGCAAATGTCAACTGGAATGATATCGAACTCAACCTCATCAAATAACTTAGTTGTAATTGCAAATCCGATTTTACACTGCTTCCTCACTTTCAACTTACCATCATCACACACCCAACCTAATGGATATGGTTTCACATGAGGTGTCGTCTTCAAACCCAACTTCCTAACAATTGCTTTAAATATCAAGTTAACTTGAGATCCACTATCAAACAAAGTATCAATTTTTGTATGCTTCACTATAACCCTCACATGGAAAAGCTCACTTATTTTCATCTGATCAAGAACACTTTCCAATTTAGTATATTGAACTAAAGAACTGGAATTAGTAGAATACCTTTTCTTCCCATTGCCATGATCTTAATTTCATCTCCTAAAATTGATCCCAGATCTTGTTGAGTTATTGCAAGAGACTTTTGTTTCCCCTTATCCTAGAACTTCTTTGGTCGCAGCTATGGATGCAACATCCAAAACTATACCTTCTCATGTCCCTTCCTTTTGCAGTGAGGACATATAGGTTTCTCTTCATCTTTCTTTACTGTCGCTGAATTATTATTCTTCCATTTTCCTTTTGACTTCTTCTCGAACTTGTGTGTCTTTTTATCCTCAACTACATGCTTTCCCTTGCTAGCTTCGAGATGAATAACTTGTACTGACACTTCATCAATATTAGTAGGGTTAAACATCAATATAGGGTGTCGAAGATATGAATGTATACCACCAATATATTTCAGAAGCGTTTCTCAAGTATATAATGAAATTCCCAAAGATAACGCCTTCTTCTTAAATTATTGTTTATATACTTGAATGTTTTTCCCTTTTCCTTGTCTGAGATGTTTCCATTCCATAATTTCAGTTTGGACATAAGCAAATGGATAAAATTGTTTTCTTATTGCAGTAGTAAATTCATCCCAAGAAGAAATTACTTTACCCTGTTGAATGAGATCAAATTGTGTCTACTCTCCCACCGTATCAAGGTTCTGCCTCCCAGATGAAGAGTAGCCAATTGTGTCTTTGCAGTTTCATCCATGATCTTTTGTACCCTACAATATACCTCTATCTGTTTTATCCAATTTTCCAACTTCCTTGCATTTAATTCTTCATCATAAATCTGCAATTCAACCTTTACAAATAATTTCAATAAAGAAAAATTAGGAGTATGAGAGCAAGAAGACTTCTTAGAGAGATTCTCATTATGATAAGAATTTTCACTTGCTCCATTGGTAAATGATGATGACGATGATGGTGAAGAGGGTTCTGTAGGTCCACCACCTTCATCTCCTCCTTCATCTTTCACCAAATATTCTCTGTCACCAATATTGTGAATTCTTCGATATAAATCATCTATTATTTCCCTCATTTAAAAAAGTGAAGACATAACTTCTTCGGGTTTCATGGGAGGATATTCTCCTTCCTTTCCTTTGGAAGCCATATTTTTCTTACACAATCTCCTTTGAATCTCTGGTTTATAACTTGCAAGCTACCTTTACCAAACTTGAATCTGGATCTTGTAAGCATTCACTTGCAAACACTTGTCAAAAACCTACTTTGATACCAACTTGATCTGAAAATCCTTAGACGTTAATTTATTTCTTAATTGCACATAAACATATAACTTGATTCGAAATGATAATGATCACTTTGATTGTTTGGATAACACATATGAATTCACTTATCTATCCAAAATCACTTAAATGATAAATAACTTGCAAGGTAACTCAACGAAATAGAAGAACAATAATATAACACATACATAAGTTTTTTAACGGAGTTCACCCAACTCGGGCTACGTCTTTGGGTCCACTTCCAATCGATATTTCTTTATTAATGCTCATTTTTTTTTATTTTTTTTACAATGACCTTTTTACATGTTGCTCAAACTTAAAAACATAGTGCACCATTGAATTCCTCTCAAAATTATGAGAGAAATGATTATAAACACCCTATACTTTCCTTAAGGAAACCTTTGGCACACATTACGGTGAAAAGTCAAAGTTTAGAGTCATTGACATGAACTTCGAGACACATATGCATAGCTTGGGCATGCATATCTAAATCTATACTATGTATTGTACTGTACTGTATTGTAATCTATTGTACTTTGCCTTGGTCTGAGCACTAGTTTAAGTAGGTTGTGGACCCTAACCTCCATCCAGAACTATTAGAAAACTTTAAATATATTCTTGTTGGTATCCCTAATCAATAGGTGCCATGGGCACATTGGTTAAAATGTTGGCACACTATACGACAATTCAGGGGTTCAAACCCCACCGACCTCCAGTTGCTACATGGATTTTGTTATATTTGGTGGTATGTTATGTATCCCTGCAAATATTGGTACATAGTTGGCATATTATATGGTTTAACAATACAATATATATGACAAAGTCGGGGGGTCCACCTTTGGCCTTTTAAACCCCAAATAATACAATTTTACACTTTAAATAATATGTGTGCCATACATAGGTAAGAACTAATGTCATGGATTAATGGAAAAGGATGTTGGTGTATAGTTGCAGGAGGTCACGGGTTCAAACCCCATCAACCCCTATACTTTTGGTATTCATTAACCATAGAATGCCACATGGGGGTCCATCATTGGTCCACCTGTGCTTGTACGGTCATTCCACATTTCCAACACCAGTTGTTCCAAGTCACTACTCACCCGTACGAATCTACTAACTCATCCCGTATGACTTGTATAGATGTGCCACATGTCACCCTTCCAGTGGTGCCACGTGGCACCCCCTTTTTAACTTTTTGACCTAGTTTGACCAAAACTTTTATGATCCATAACTTTCTCATACAAACTTTGTTTGAGGCGATTTTTACGCTATTGGAAATATATCATCAATCTCTACACAATGAAATACTTCTCGAGAGAATTTGACATGATCAAATTTTGAGCATTCTCATATCCACCTAGATCAAGCAGAGTGTGATTTTACCAAGTACCTCACCTTGTGGGTCACCCATCATGATCCTGCCTAAAAAGGATGGGACTTTGAGAATGTGTATCGATTATAGGGAATTGAACAATATTACACTAAAGAATCGGTACCCTCTACCAAGAATCGATGATCAGTTGGATCAGTTGTAGCATGCCAAGTACTATATTAAGATAGATTTTAAATAGTGATATCGCTAGGTACTTCCTTCAAGAAAAGGCAAGGTTTGTATGAGTGGTTTGTTATGCCATTCGGTTTATGCAAAACACTGGCTACATTTATGATACCAATTAATGATGTTTTATTCCCTTATCTAGATTCATTTTTTATTGTTTATTTGGATGATATATTGGTTTATAGCGCTACCTAGGAGGATCACATATCACATCTTATGTAGGTGTTAGAGACTCTAAAAAATCACCAACTACTGTCTAATCTCAAGAAATGTGAGTTTTCTCAGCAGTCTTTGGTGTATTTGGGGTATGTGATTGGTGGAGGGGAGATAAATATAGATCTTGTAAAGATGGAGGCCATCATGAAATGGCCAGTTCCTACAAATTTCACTAAAGTTAGGATTTTTATTGGTGCAACACAATACTTGCAGAAGTTCATAGCTTCATTTTCAGAGGTAGTTGCACCACCCCACACCATAATAGCCAATGGTAAGAGTTTCCAGTAGGGGAAGAATTACTAGAAGGATTTTGATGGGATGAAAAGAAATATCAGTCACACACCATTTCTCACACTAAAAAACTTGTAGAATCCCTTCGAAGTGGATACAGATGAAAGTGGTTATGCCATGGGAGCATTACTGATGCAAGGAGGAAGGCTCATCTGCTATTATTCTAAAGTATTTCATAGGTCGTTTCCCAACTACCCTACCTACAAAAAGGAGATATATGCCTTGGTACAAGATGTCAAAAAGTAGAAGCATTATCTGATGGGAAAGGATACCATCATCCAGACATATCACCAACCACTTCAATGTTTGTAGGCCTAGACTAAGCTACAACAAAACATGCATTACAACTGGATGGATTTTTTACAATAATTTCATCTAGTCATCAAGTATAAAAAGGGTAGCACAAATAAGTTTGAAGACATGCTTTCACGACTACTCACATCAAATATTACATCTTTGGTAACTCTAATGCACATGAAGCATTTTACCAATGATACATACAAAGAGGAATACACCGAATATGAGGACTTCAGCGAGGTGTTTCAACATATATAGGGTCAAATTCATATAGAAGAAGGTGATGTCCAGGCTTACTATTATTTCCAAAACAATTTACTCTAGAATCTTGACAAGCTCTGTATTCCTAAAGGTGAACGATTGAAACTTATCAGAGAGGCTCACAACTCCAAGGCTAAAGAACATTTTGGTGTTGGGAAGATAGTTTCCAACTTACAGTGGTATGTTTATTGGCCTAGAATGAAAGAAAATGTAGCACGGTATATTATAGGATGTATACTTTTTTGTACCAACAAACCCAACGATAGGAAGCAAGGTCTATACCTTCCCTTACTTGTACCCAGTCGACCTTGGGAAATAATTTCCATGGATTTTGTGGGAGGCTTACCAACCACACATAAGGGACATGACTATTTATTTGGTGTAGTTGACATGTTCAACATAATGTGCATTCTCATGCCTTGTATAAAGACCATCAAGGATAAGAAGAAGTAAAATTGTTCTTTGAATAGGTCTAGGTGCACTTTGGGATACCAAGGAGTGTCATATCGGACAGGAATACAAAATTTCTTAGTGAATTTTGGACTACATTGTGGGAGAAGATGGAAACTACGTTGAAGAGGTATAGAACATTCCACCCACAGACAAATGGGCAGATAGAAGTAGTCAACAGGGCTTTGGTGCAACTTGTGAGGGGTCACAATAATAATCATTCAAAGACTTGGGATGAAAATCGTATCCATATATGACACTCTTATAATAGGAATTCCACACTTTTACTCATAAGGCACCTTTTGAAACTTTCTTTGGGTATTTTCCACCTTCACCTTTAGATGTTGTATATTGATAGGAAGGTAGAGTGATGGATGGCCTCACAAGAGATGCATTAAAAGAATACAAAAAAATTGAGAAGATTAGGCAGATCCATTTGCAAGTACAAGAGACACTAAAGAAGTCACAGAAGAAGTATCGAGATAGACATGACCTCACATAATTGAGAGAACATTTAGAGTGGGAGACAAAGTATGGTTACAACTGAATAAGGAAAGCCTACAAGGTCCCGGTGATCCATATTTAGGAGTGGAACGAACTGATTAATAGAATGAATACAATAAACATAGAGATATGAAGAATAATACAGATATCCAGTGAAAAATATCTTCTATTGAATAATGAAATAGGTTGAAACTGTAAAATTGCAGAAATGAAACACTTGCTCGAATGATGGTAGCTATTTATGAGAAGAGATGTGGATACTACGTGCATCTGTCTGAGAATAATGGATTACAATGAGGATCCAAAGGCCTTTTTGATATTACTCATGAATTCCAAAACCCTAGACATCCAAAAACCTAACCCTAGAAGGTGAAACGCCAAAATTCATGTGGGCCCCTATGGGTAAATTGGTGTAAGTTGGTACCTCAACTTCCCAGGGTCATAATGTTTGCATACGACCTCCGTTTTGGGTGCGTGATAGCTTGTTGGAAAGGTATTTCATAGAAATACACATTCCACTATCAAACTCTATCTCCATCTACAATTTGACTATGGCAAGCCAAAAAACAATGTTTAGGGCCCGGAAACGTCCCTAGAAGTGCAACAAGATGTGCTGACATGAAAAAATACAAAATAATCTAGTTTGATTAGGCAAGAGGCCACCAGTATCCACCTGGAGGATGTTTGGGGATTCATACAACCCCATAAGTTTAGAACCCACAATTACAAAGAAGTACAAAAGAACGTGTTGAACAAAAATAGACAAGAGGAGCCAGTTGGAATAGGTGGGTGGCCACCAATATCCACCTGGATCAATCCTCCCCCCTTAGGAAGAAATGGTCTCTATTGTGTTGAGTTCCCCCATTAGGTTAGGAAACTTCTGCTATATTTTTCCCTAGATGAGCCACTTGCCTTGCCTTGACAACTTGATAAAGGTGGATCCTTTGTTGCCAAGTGCCCTTGACTTGTGTGTCCACTATATGATCAGTGGAGGTTTGTTCCATGCAGTTAGGGTTGATATCTAATGGTGTAAACTATTATGCGATCTCTGAGGTGTCCAATAATGGTGGAAAATATGGCCGAAGGAGGTCAACATTGAACACTGGATTCATGCCAAGGAAGGGTGGAGTGTTGAGCTCAAAAACATTTCTACCCATAGCCTTGATGATAGTGTAAGTTCCATAGTGAAGTGGTTGAAGCTTCCAATGGGGCACCTTGAGATTCTCCTTCTGTAAATGTAAACAAACTTTGTCACCAACCTGAAATGAGTGTGGTACCTTGTGTTGATCATGGTGCTTCTTGTACTTAGCATTGGATTTGTACAAAATCTCCTGAACATATTGGTGGATGTGATGAATTCGCTCAATGAATCTAGTGGCTTTGTCGATCGGAGACTGATCATGGGAAGGGTCTCTATGTGCGGTGGAAAGAGGAAGTGCAACATCAATGGGTCCCAAGGGTTCTAATCCCAAACCCACCTAAAATGGGCTATGGTCGGTGGAGCTATGGAGAGCCTTGTTGTAATTGTGTTGAACATAGGGGAGACTCTCGTCCCATGTATGTGGATGCTTATAATTGTACATGCGCAAGATTTGCACAATCATCTGATTGACAAACTCTATTTGGTCGATGGTTTGGGGGTGGAAAGTAGTGTATTTGTGAGCTTCGTGTCCAACAGAGACCAAAGACTCGATAAAAATGTGTTGAGGAACTTGATGTACCGGTCAGATATGATGGTCTGTGGTATCCCAAAGTGGATCCACACTCATTCAAATAAGAGCTTGGCAGTATCTGCGACTGTGATATTCTTCTTGTAGGCTATGAGGATGGCCATCTTCGAAAATCGATCAACGACCACAAATACGCAGTCATTTCCTTGCTTGGTGGATGACAAGCCAGACATGTAATCCATTGATATTTATTCCAAAGGATTCTCGAGAATAGGAATAGGGGTGTATAAGAATTTCTTCTTGATGGATGGCTTGGCAATGGCATAGGCAGTGTAAGATTTGATATACTTGTTGACGTCCTATCAAATTTTTGGCCAATAAAAATGTTTCTGAAAAATGACCACAATTTTCTCCATACCAAAATGTCCTACCACCTTACTATAGTGGGATTCCAAAATCATCTTTTCATGCTCGCTTGTAGGAACACATAGATGGCCTAGGTGGCATAAGAGTCCATCCTGAATGTGAAAATCGGTGAAAGTTGTTCCTATACCCAAGAGATGATAGGTGGTGGAGAAGTCTAGATATTGTTGATAAAGTTGTGGCCACTTAGATTCTTCATGTACATGGGAATGGAGCACAATGGTGAGTGTAGCCACAAGAGGCCAACTGAGGTAGTCAGTGACATGATTGGAAATACATGTCTTATACTTGATGTTGAGATGGAACTACTGTAGGTAGGTAGACTACCTTTGATGGTGCTCATTCTGCAATTTCCCATGTATCTGTATGAGCTATAGAGGCTTGTGATCAATGTGTATGATCGTATCTTTTCCCAAAATGTAATGTTTCCATTGACGATAGACTTGTACAATGGAATACATTTCCTTTGGTGGGGTATTTCTGGACAGTGTCGGAGAGTGTCTCACTATGGTATGCCACTAGATGCCCTTTATGAGTAAGAACTATGCCCATGGCATAGTCAGATGCATTAGTCTCAATATCGAACGGTTGTTGCTTCAGATCATCGGATGCTCATTGCTTCTCCTTCCCCCACATGAAATTTTCCCTACCACCATCCTTGATCACCTATTTGAGGTCCCATGCAATATGGGAGAATCCCAACACGAACTGTCGATAGAAGTTGGCTAGTCCCAAGAAGGTCCAAAGCTCGTTCACTGTGTTTGGGGATGGCCAGTCACGAATGACTTGGATCTTATCTGGATAAACATGTACCCCATGATCATCAACAATGTATCCCAAGTATTGGACCATGTTCATTCCAAAAGAGCATTTTTCCAAGTTGGCATCTAGCTTGCGCTGCCGCAGAGTGCTCACAACCTGTTGAATATGCTGCATGTGCTCCTCCCACGTCTTGCTAAAGATGAGGATGTCATCCAAATATACCACCAAAAAGGAGTTGGTAAAGGGTCTCAATACATCATCCATCAATCAGTACAATCAGGCTTCTACAAGGGGAGGAGTTAGGTCTGATGTGCCCCTTTTGAAGCGTCTCTTGGATCTGTCGCTTGATTTCATCATTTTTCATCAGCGAACAACAATAGACTGGTCCATTAGGTAGAGGTGCATCGGGGGTCAGATCAATTGGATGCTTGACTTGGAAGTGTGTTGGTACCCCTGTAGGTGAGGATAATATGTCTCTGTATTCTTCCACAATCCCTTCAACTTGCTTCTGTTGCAAAGAGAGGATATGTGTATAGGCCACAAATGCGGCAGTGACCTTGTTCTTAATTTGAGCATGAATCACAAAGAAGATGAACTTCTCGGTGTGTGAGATGACCTTACTACATTGCTTAGCATAGATTAAAGAAATAACAGTAGGCGGCGCTACCTCTAGTATCATGTACAATTGTTTACCCAAAGTAATAATAACACTACAGGGTATAGACTCATACACAACATGATGCTTCCACAAATATGGGTGTCCTAACAGAACATCAAAAACTTCAAGGGGATCAATATCACACAATACCTCATCCTTGAAAGGCTTGATGTCGTAGGGAAGACGACACTGTTGGTTGACATGGAGATATATTCCTTGGTGAAGCCAACCAATGGTGTAGGGCTATGGGTGTGGTGTCATTGTAAAGTCCAATTGCTTCATGACCTATGCCGAAATCAGGTTCTTCTTACTACCACTATCGACAACGAAATGAAGCGGAGCCCCCTTTACCCACAACTATGAGTGAAAGAGGTGTTCCCCTTCCTCTAGTTATTTTGGTCTTCTTAGCTGGACTTTGGTGGTATCAACAGTGGCACTAGGTTAAACATCGATAATCTACTTCCCTAATTTAGGATTTGATTCAAAATCAGAATCGACCTCTGACTCGGAAGCCTTCAGTTTGGCTATGAGGGGCTGCTTGGAGTGTCATTCTTTGGTGTTGTGCCAAGGGATTTTATGGTACTCACACCATTTTCACGTGTCCTTTTTCATCTTCTCATTTCCCTTATCGAGTTGCAACTTGGACTGGTTTTCCTTAGGGCGACCATATTGACTTGTTCTCTTTCTATGTGGGTTGGGGCTGCCTTTTCCCTACTTCGACTGTGAGGGGTTTTCAGATCCAAACTCTCTCCTTTTCTTCTTAAATTTCTACTCGATCTTAACAACCTATCTATAAGTCGTGCCCAATGAGTCGATGTCTAGAAACTCTATTTCTGTTTGAATGTATCTATGCAAACAACCATGGTATTTGAGCACCAGATGACGCTCAGAGTCTTTGATACCTAATTTGGTGCATAGGGTATGGAAAATATTGGTGAAATCTGGTATTTTCTGGTCCCTTTCTTGATGTTGGGTGGTCCATCTAGTGTATTGGTCATCATAGCTTCAAACAGGGTAGTACTGTTCTTTAATGGCGTCTCAGAAGGAATCCCATGTAGGGCCACCAAAAATATTGTAGATTCCTCCACGACCCTTAGCTCAGAGTAAGTATCCCACTAGTATTTAACATGGGGAATGACCTTGAGGAGTGAAAAAGTGATCTTTTCCCTATTGGAAAAATTGTGTACCGAAAAATACCCTTCGAGTAGATTCAAACATTTATCTACAACATATGCATCTATCAGTCCTTCAAATAATGGAATATCAAAATTTACTTGTGCCTTGAATGGGGTTGCATGTTCGCTTGATGAAGATGCTTCTCTTGTGGGTAGTCATTGAAGGATCTGCACAAAGTTTTCCATCATTTCATTCCTTTGTCAGGTGAGGGCTTCCTAGAGCAATATTTTAATAGGATCTCCTACTCCATAATCTTTATTTTCGTCCCCCATGGTTTGTTGTTGGGCTCGACGCGTCTGATATTGTAATGGATCAATTGGTTCGAGTCCCAACTTCTTATATCCAGATCTTGTCGGGGACATGCACGAAGAAAAATAAATGATGAGCAAGCCGCTCTGATACCACTAATACATATTTAGGATCAGAACAAACTAACTAATAGGATGGATATAATAAACACAGAGTTATGAACAATAACATAGATATCCAGTGAACAATATCTTCTATTTAATAATGAAATAGGCTGAAACTGTAAAATTGCATAACTAAACCACTTGCTCGAATGGTGGTAGCTATCCTTGAGAAGAGTTGTGGCTGCTATGAAAATCCATCTGAGAAGAATGGATTACAATGAGGCTCCAGAGGCCTTTTTGATATTACTCATGAATTCCAAAACCCTAGACATCCAAAAACCTAACCCTAGAAGGTGAAATGCCAAAAGACATGTGGGCCCCTATGGGTAAGTTGGTGTAAGTTGGTACCTCAACTTCCCAGGGTCATAACTTTTGCACACGATCTCTTCCTAAATGTTTTGGGTTCCGGGGTTAGGTTTTTCGAGTTTCTTTATGTTAAAAATTCCTTTGGAGCCTCATTGTAATAATCATCTTATTACAAATGTGATTATTCGTTACATCTCTTCTCAGACATAAAATGCCACCATTTTAGCGACTCTTTCACTCTGTATCTCTATAGTTTTGTACATTTCGCTCATTAATAGAAATTGTGTATCATTGTAGCTCTATGTTTATGGTTACATATATGATATATTTAATTTATATTATTGGATATCTGAGATATATATGTATATTTATTTATTGTATCTTCGCTCTCATTTTCTGCCAAAAATAATCTGGATCAGTGGTATCAGAGCAAGCTGCTCTTGATCATTTTTTTTCAGCGCATGTCCCCAACGAGGTCCAAGTATAGCAAGTTGGGTCTTGATCTTATCTCTCTTGAGGAAAATCACTCTTGCACGCCTAAGAAAGCCTCCATGGAGAAATAAAGGAGAAACAACATAGAAGATGATTATATTTATCTGTTGCTTGAGAAAGCTCTCACGTGACAAAGAGACAAAATGATGGAGAATTTTTCCCACATCCTTCAATGCCTACTGATAACAATTGACATATTTTCATCAAGAGACCACTTTAGAGGCACCTTTCCTTTCAAGTTACAAGTTAATTTGATATTCCCGTATTTGAAGGACATATAGATGCAGATTCCCTGGAAAAATGGTTAAATCTGCTAGAAGGATATTTCTTTGTTCACAATTTTTCAGACAAGGAAAAGATCACCTTTGCACTCCTTAAATCTCCCCCCCATGTCAAACATCAATGGTAAAATTACTAGGAGAAAAGTTCATCGATGCATACCCTAACACTATTGTCATGACCACAACAATTCAACCAGAAGAAAAATTGGATCCTGAATAAGGGGAGGTCCTTTTTCATTCACAGATGTGGGTGAAGGGGACCCCACTGCATTTTATTTTTGATAGCGGAAGCCATAATAAACTCATCTCAGCAGGGTTATTCAAACATTTGGGATTGTCGACAACACCACACCCGCACCCATACCACATCAGGTGGCTTCACCAGGGATGAGATCTTCATTTCATCCAACAGTTTCGATTGTCATATGACATCCAACCCTTCAAGGATGAGGTGTTATGTAATGTTTCCCCACTGGATTCCTGTGATGTTCTCTTGTGCCAACCATATATGTGGAAATGCCATTATATCTATGAGTCTCGACCCCGTAGTGTCATTTTTACTCTGGGGGGTCATCTCTACAGAATACCATAGGTGGTTCAAACTACTCTCCCACCTAAATAATGTCGCAAGGTAGTATCTCATACTACAAAATTAATCTTCTTCACAATATGTTCAAATGGTGAACAAAAGGACACTACAACCACTACAACCTCGGCCCAATCACCTTGTATCTAATAGAAGTAGATCAACAAGATTGCACCAAAGCACAAAGATTCCTTTTTTACATGGTCATCTCATGTATCTCTTCTATTTGAACATAATCAACCCCTCCAACAATAGGTTTGTGACATCCTTCAACAAGCTAAGCAACACAACTTGACCATCAAGGCAAGTAGCTCATCAAGATGTAGATTCAACAAATGCTTTTACCTCTACCTCGAGAACTCGACGCAATGGATACCATTGCTTCATAAGGAGGGAGGATTGATCCATGTGGATATCAGTGGCCACCCACCTATTCCAACTGGCTCAAAACAGTCTTCTGGCTATTTACTATTTTAGGCATTTTTTCGGTTCCTAAACTTCTGGGGCCATTTTGAGGGTCTAAATGAATATTTTTTGGGATCGAGCACTTCAATAATATAGAAAGGCCCTAATTGAGGCTTCAAAATGAATCTCCTTGGCGATACCTTTCCAATGAGTTATCGTGCGCTCCAAATGGAGATTGTATGCCAAATTTAAGAGCCTGGGAAGTTGATACACCAAACTACCCAAAACGGAGTCCACAAAACTATTGGCTTTTCATCTTCCAGGGTTAGGGTTTTGGAATTTATTTATGTTAAAAAGTCCTTTGGAGCCTCATTGTAACAATAATATTCTTGTGAATGTGAGTAGTCATCACATCTCTTCTTAGAGATAATATGCCACCATTCTAGCGAGTCTTTCACTCTGTATTTCTACAATTTTTTACATTTCGCTCATTAATAGAAATTGTGTATCACTATATATTTGTGTTTATCATTGCATATATGATATATTTTTGTTATATTATTGGATATGTGAGATATATATGTACTTTTATTTATTATATCTTCTCTCTCATTTCGTTCCGAAAATAATCCATATCAGTGGTATCAGAGTAGGATGCTCTTGATCGTTTTTTTCAATGCATGTCCCCGATGAGGTCCGAGTATAGAAAGTTGGGTCTCGAGCTTGTATCTCTTAAGCAAAATCACTCTCTCATACCCAAGATATCCTCCATGGTGAAATAAAAGAAAGATGACAGAGCAGATGATTATATTAATATGTTTCTTGAGTAAGCACTCATGCGATAGAGGGACGAAATGATGGGGAATTTTTCCCACATCCTTCAACACCTGCCAATAAAAACTAGTGTGTCGTCATCAAGCAACCAATTTGGAGGCACCTCACCTTTCAAGGTACAAGTTAAATTTGATATTCCCATATTTGAAGGACAAATAGATGCAGATGCCGTAGAAAAATGGTTAAATCTGTTAGAAGGATATTTCTTTGTTCAAATTTTTTTCGAAGGGGAAAATATAACCTTCGAACCCCTTAAATCTCTCCCCCATATAAAACATTGGTGGGAAATTTACTGGGAGAAAATTTCCACAGAGGAGTCTGGAATATATGGGGTCGATCCCACTTGGTATTTTTTTGTGGATGTGGTCAAGGAAAAATATTACCCTATTTGTAATTATGATGACCATTACATGAGATGAACCATGTGTTGATACTTAGAACACATCACCAAAAGACTTCATCCTCCCTTGAAATCCAACCTTCTTTACTTCTTATTTCCTCTAAAATTCAACTTGTGTATCAAATGAATGTATAATGATATTTATTTATACCATTTATGTCACTTCTTTTAACATTAGGGCTGACTTGACACTTTCTTATTTTGTAATTCTTTTCTTTAATTATCTTCAGGGCCTACATGTACTTCCTTCTTCAAATCACTTTGTCATCTTCAAAAATTCATTTCTCCTCAACCATGAGGATCCACATGACATGCCACATACCACCGGAAACAACATGATGTATACTATCCATTCACGGGCCTTGTATCTACATGTGCATTTTCCTTCATGTCCAAATACCTTCATCAATATTGCGGTCCAAAACCCATGACTAGGGTTGACATCAATGACAACAACCAATCTTCCAACAATC
>JZKD02S1810796.1:55865-74214 GCA_000966675.3 Picea glauca
GGTCTCGATGGTCGGCGAGCGGGAGCGACTCGGAGCGGGCGGACGTCCTTCGAAGTGGGCGAAAAGGCCATGGTATGTTCATTATTTAGTAGAGTAGATTGCTACATGACTTATGCTAGGATCAGAAAATAGGTTGTACATGGACTGAATGTCTGATTTTATCTATTTACTCAACAATTATAACTGTGTCTGATTTTTTAAAAAAATAGGGTCGTTATTGGCGTTGCCTTTTCTCTTCGCTGTGCATCTTTACCTTCCCCATATTTCTTCACGCCTTGGCGGATAAAACCTCTACGGACATTTCAGTAGCCCTTCTTGGTTAATGCGCTCTCTTGCTATGCTTCACGTTTTTTTATTGTCTACGTTCTTATGCTTCCTGTAATGACTGCGTTTTTTTTAATTGTCTGAGTTCTTATGCTTCCTATAATGACTGCGTTTTTATAATTTAATGCGTTCTTAGGCTTCATGTAATGACTCGTGATATTGGGGGTTCCGGAGTCGGGCAGCCTGAAGTTTAAGAATTATTTAATTTAGAGTGGCTAGCAGGCACCCTGTTGGGATAGACACTTGGGGGTCAAATGCTTTCAATGGTTATGGGCTACGTCTTATCTCCCTGGCAGCCTTTCCCATTGACTTCAAGTTGACTGTGATTTTGATGTTGGCAGTTCCTGTTGATGGTCATGAGTCTGCCATTGGAAAAGAGAAAAACAAAAAAAACACAAAAACAAACAACCAGTGATGGGTCGTGGTTGTTGACGCACAGAATTTGCTCTAATTGTGAAGTTGTGTTAATCATTTGGGTTCGTTTGGCTCGACTGAAACCAGGCCTTCCCCTTACGCACATTGCTTTAGTGACCAATTCTTGTAACCCCGCGATGTCGTACCCCCACCCGCCTCGGATTAAGGTTGGGAGTTTGTTTATGGATTGCTTGGGATTCGGTTACCATGGGGTTTCTGCTCGACGGATTCGCTCCCACAGTCCACACACAACACCTTTAAATGCGACCACACACTGTACGCGCACTCAGCGTAAATGCATTTCTCTCTGCGTAGGAACCGCTTCCTCGATTTCACGCAGCAATGACGCTGTCACATCTTACACCCCCGGATAGCNGCTTACTGTTTTTACCTTTTTAATATTTACCCTCCTACAGATCACCGACGTCCTTGCTGCCACCGATTTACTTCTGACCAATACGCCAGCACTGTCCTCTTTAATTAAAGAAATCTGTCAGGTTGACAATCATAAAAGGCACTTGATTTATCCAGTTGTAATGAGAAGATTACGATTGCAATAAAAGAATTATTTTTTTTTACAGTTTGAATTACCACCACAGAACCTTATTACAAAATGATTTACCATGTGATGCTCTTTATGATGATATTTCCTTGGCTCTTTAACCTTAGTTTGGTCTATCATGTTATTGTAAGGTGAGTTCATTTCACTTTATTGATTGAGGCAGGTAATGGTGATGCTTTTACAATAGGGAAAATGATTCCTTAGTATTGATGACATATGAAGGTAGGATTATAGTTATTTTCTTTACAAGTATTGTAGTATGAAAAGTAGTGAAAGGGATAGTCATTGCAGGGCTAATTTAAATTATTTTTTTTTACATCATGTAAAGGTAGGGTCCTTGATATTTTAAAATTGCCATACTAATTGTTAAGGGTACCGGTAGGGTTAATTCCGGTCTCGTCATTGTAGTTCAATTGTTATTAACATCAATACAATATAAATTCTTGTTAGTCCATTGAAATATTATTATAGCTTGGAAGTGATGGTAGGGTTGGGTTAAGGCAATGTTATTGTAGTGTCATTGTTGTTGATAACAATAAAATGTAAATCCTTTCTATTTAATTGAAATGTTAGTGTAACATGGAGAATGATGATAGGGTTATATGCTATAGAAGGTAATATGGTTATGATTAGTGATGGGAATTGTATTGTATTGTTAGAATGCAAGAAGTGTCATGATGATAATTTAATTGCTAGTCAACTTGATATAAGATGTATTGAGATGAGTAATCTAATTGTTTCCTCAGTCTTATAATTTAGCTGTATGTATTACTTTAAATACCATACTGTAATAGTAGTAATGGGTTAGCAAGGACGCACTATTGCAAAATTCTAGGTGGATGAACGTCAGATTAAAGTTGAAGTTCATATTCACCCTGATAGAACTAGATGCATTTAATGCGCATTGTGATTTGGCATAGTTAAAATTTTAGCAATTCTAGTTGGCCTACTAGTATTGTCACTTATGTTCAACCTTAGTGAAATTTCGAATGGATTAATTGAATATATATGTTGTTGATACGAAGGGCGCCTTGAAGTACAGTAGAAGGCTACCCTTGCTTCTTGTTGAAATAAATTTGTTTTCCATTCGTTCGCACTTATGTCATTTCTTGACGGATTTCATAATTAAATTTTCTTGCACCATGGAATTCTTGTGATGTGTGTTGGATAGGATTGCATAGCGATTTTCTTCGTGGTTGATTTAGCATTTTTCTTGGTATTCTTATGTCTGGCGGGATGTAGACACCCCCTTGTAGCCTAGTATATAAGTCTGTGTGTGTGTTGATTTTTGTGTAAAGAATCCTGTGTTGTATCAAGAGTCTCGGGCCCTTTAAAGGCAGGGTTTCCACTCTTGCGACACACCTGACGAAGATTACTAGTTTATGCCTGAGCAGTCGGCCAGGAGCCTATCTAACCTTCTCTATCTCCGGAGCAGAGAACTAAGATTAAACGCCCTGCTTTCCTGTGCATAAATAGTATTATCTACTACTATGGATTCTTCCTTCTATGTTCATGCTGTGCATAACCCAGTGTGTCATTAAATGTTTGTGTTGTGTGCCTTATGGCTATGATCATTAATGCTTGGAGTTACTTGTTGAGCGCCTTGTGTCTTTTGTTTGTGATCATCGTGGTTGCGTCTTGTTAGTCGTTGGGTGGTGACGTAGAGTCAAGTGTGACTGTTTCCTTCCTACACGTGCGCACACACTTTTAAAACAAAAACAAATTTGCACCTGTTATCGGGGTTGTTGTCGTAACGAGGAGGCTTGTTACAGAGTAAGTGGCCTTCTTTGTGATGTAGTCCATCTGGTTTCATGATATACTCTTATGTAGTTTCCTTCATACTGATTGAAGCTTCTTCAACTCTTGAAGGTAGGAAGTCTTATTGGATATTCATCTCTTTTGTAATCATTCCTTCTTTCTGGTATCTTGTTTCACTTCTCATCAATTGTCTGTGTAGCTCTTTCTTCAACCTTTTTGTTGTTATTTTCATCTTCTTTGTATGAAGTTTCACCCATCCATCCAAGATGTGTTAAGTATTTTGGCACTTGATATTTTCTTAATCTCTTCCTCAATGAGACAACTTCTTGTTGAATTTTCTCACAATCTTCTTCTTTCTTCATCATTTGGACCTTCTTTACTTCTCCTATTCTTCTTGCTTCTTCGAGTAGAGTTTTCAAGGAAATGGTTTCTTCTCTTCATTTCTCAAAGTCTTCTAATTGTTTCTTATCTTAGTTTCTCAAAGCCTTCCAATTGTTTCTTCAATCTTACAACTGTCGTTTCATAACTACTCAATTCACTTCTTAGTTTTCTACGCGTGTCTTTGAGCTTGTTATTTTCAATCTCAACATGCTTCAATTTTTTAAGATTCTCATATTCTTGTCGAATCATTTCTGCTTCATGATTTTTTTCTTCATTGGAATTTTTTTCTTTAGTGTCATCTCTTTCAATCCTTGGATGAGGACATTCAAATTCAACATGTCTTACTCCTTCACAATTAAAGAAAAAGAACTGACCTCTATTTTCTTCTTTGAATTCTGAGATGTTGTAATTTTCTTCAACTTCTTATTCTTCTTCTTCTGCTTCTTCCCTTGCATAAAGGTCTTATAGCTTGTCCCAAAGCTATTTTCCTGAGGCACATGATCCCACCTTGGATTTTACTGAATCTGTCAATCCGTCCAGGATGGTATCTATTGCCAATTTGTTGTTTCTTTTTGCTTCCTTCTGAGCTGCAGTATTTGGTTTCTTCAAAGCATTGTATCCTGAAGCAATTGAGAACCAAACATCTTCCCCAAGAGATTTCAAGTAAGTTTCCATTTTATTAATCTAGTATTCAAAATTGCTTCCATCAAATGGTGGAATCCCATTTGGAATGTTGTCTTCCATTTCTGCATAGGATCTTCCTTCCAGTGGTTAAACTGTACTGAAGGTAACCTTCTCTGATACCAATTGTTGATATTTAGAACACATCACCAAAAGACTTCATCCTCCCTTGAAATCCGGCCTTCTTTACTTTTGTTTTCCTCTAAAATTCAACTTGTGTATCAAATGAATGTATAATGATATTTATTTATACCATTTATGTCACTTCCTTTTAACATTAGGGCTGACCTGACACTTTCTTATTTTGTAATTATTTTCTTTAATTATCTTCAGGGCCTACATGTACTTACTTCTTCAATTCACTTTTTCATCTTCAAAAATTCATTTCTCCTCAACCATGAGGATCCACGTGATGTGCCACATACCACCAAAAACAACATGATGTATACTATCCATCCATGGGTCTTGTATCTACATGTGCATTTTCCTTCATGTCCAAATACCTTCATCAATATTGCAGTCCAAAACCCATGACTAGGGTTGACATCAATGACAACAACCAATCTTCCAACACCACACTACGTCAAGAGTGGGGCCAAGAAGTGTCGGAGTTCACCAATACCTTCCATACCTTGTGCAACAAGATGGGCATCAAAGATTCTGAGCAGAATTTGGTTCTGAAATACCATGGGGCTCTACACAGATACATCCAAAATGAAATGAAGTTTTTGGACATCTCATTCTTGGGAGCTTCCTATCGATATGCCATCAAAATTGAACATAAATTTAGGCACTAGAACAAATGGGATTTCGAGTCTGCAAATACAAAAAAACCAAAGTATGATAAAGATGGCCCTAACAAACAACCTCTTGAAAACTAGTCTAACCCATTGGAAAAAGAAGGGTCATGAAAAGATGAATAAGGACACTAGAAAGTGGTGCAATTTCCACAAAATCCCCTGGCACAACACCTGATGACTGTCGCTCAAGATAGTCATTGGTGTCTGATATCAAAGAAAAATATCTGAACCCAGATTCATAATCCGATTTAGAACATAACGGGAGAAGACACATCATGGACGCAGACCCCACTGCTACTATCGTGACTGCAAAATTCAACCAGAAGAAAAAGTGGATTCCAAAGAGGGGGAGGGCCTTTTTCATTCACAAATGTGGGTGAAGGGGATCTTGTTGTATTTTATTGTTGATAGTGGAATCCATAAGAACCTCATATCATTAGAGGTCATCAAACATTTGGGATTGTTGACAACACCACACCCACAACCATACAACATCAATTGGCTTCACCAGGGAGGAGATATTTTTTTCAACCAACAATGCCGATTGTCATATGACATCCAACCCTTCAAGGATGAGGTATTATGTGATGTTTCCCCGCTCGATATCTATTATGTTCTCTTGGGCCAACCATACATGTGGAAACTCCATGTTCTATATGAGTCTCGACCCTATAGTGTCATTGTTACTCTGGGGGGTCATGTCTATAGGATACCAGAGGTGGTTCCAACTACTCTTCCACCTAAACAGTGCTGCAAGGTAGTATCTCATACTAAAAAAATGAGCTTCTTCACAATCTGTTCAAAAGGTGAACAGAAGGACATTGCAACCACTACAGCCTCGGCCCAAGCACCTTGTATCCAAAAGAAGTAGGTCGATAAGATTGCAACAAAGCACAAATATTCATTTTGCACATGGTCATCTCATGTAACCCGACTGGTTGAATAGACTCAACCCCTCCAACAACATGTTTGTGACAACCTTCAACAAGCTAAGCAACACAACTTCTCTAGCAAGGCAAGTAGCTCATCAAGATGTAGATTCAACAAACGCTTTTCCCTCTCCCTCGGGAACTCAAAACAATGAAGAAAATTTCTTCCTAAGGAGGGAGGATTGATCCAGGTGGATATTGGTGGCCACTGACCTATTCCAATTGGCTCAAAAAAAACAATCTTCTAGCAGTTTACTATTTTTAGTAATTTTTCGGTTCCTAAACTTTCAAGGCCATTTTGAGGGCCTAAATGAATATTATTTGGGATCGATCATCTCAATGCTAGTCGATGGCTCTAATTGAGCCTCCAAAATTAATATCCTCAATGATACCTTTCCAACAATCTATCGTGCACCCCAAATGGAGATTGTATGCCAAAGTTACGACCTAGAGAAGTTGATACACCAAACTACCCATTAATAGAAATTGTGTATCATTGTATCTCTATGTTTATGGTTGCATATATGATATATTTATGTTATATTATTGGATATATGTGATATCTCTGTACATATATTTATTGTATCTCTTCTCTCATTTGGTTCTGAAAATAATCTGGATTAGTGGTATCAGAGCAATCTTCTCTTTATCGTTTTTTTCAATGCATGTCCCTTACGAGGTCCAAGTATAGAAAGTTGGGTCTCGATATTGCCTCCCTTGAGGAAAATCTCTCTCACATGCCCAAGAAACCCTCCATGGAAAAAGAAAAGGAAAATTATAGAACAAACAATTCTATTAATATGTTGCTCGAGCAATCTCTCACGTGACAGAGAGATGAAATGATGGAGAATTTTTCTGACATTTTTCAATGCCTATTGATAAAAACTAGTGCATATTCATCAAGCAACCACTTTGGAGGAACCTCGCCTTTCAACGTACAACTTAATTTTGATATTCCCATATTTGAAGGACAGATAGATGTAGATGCCCTAGAAAAATGGTTAAATCTACTAGAAGGATGTTTCTTTGTTCAAAATTTTTCTGACAAGGAAAAGATCACCTTTGCACTCCTTAAAGGTATCCTTCATGTCAAACATTGGTGGGAAACTTACTAGGAGAAAATTTCCACAAAGGAGTTTGGAATATATTGGGCCAATCCCACTTGGTATTTTTTTGTGGATACGGTCAAGGAACAATATTACCATGTTGGTAACTATGATTACCAGTACATGAGATGGACCATGCTACATCAAGAGAGGTGCCAAGCAGTGTCAGAGTTCACCAATACCTTCCATACCTTTTTCACCAAGATGGGTATCAAATATTTTGAGTGGCATTTGGTTTTGAAATACCATGGGGCTCTACACAGATACATCCAAACTAAAATGGGGTTTTTGGAAATCTCATCGATGGAATATGCCTATTGATATGTTGTCAAAATCGAGCAGAAATTTAGGCACTCAAAAAAATGGGAGTTTGAATCTGCAACAACCAAAGTATGATAAAGACGTATGTAACAATTAACCTCCTAAAAACTAGTCTAAGCCACAGAAAAAGAAGGGTTATAGAAAGATGAAGGACATTGGAAAGTGGTGTGATTTCCACAAAATCCCCTGGCACAACACCGATGAATGTCGCTCAAAATAGTCATTGGTGGCTGAGATCAAAGAAAAATATATGACCCTAGATTCAGAATCTGATTCAGAGAATAATAGGAGAAGACATATCATTGACGTAGACCCCACTGTTATTGTCACGACCGCAACAATTCAACCAGAAGAACCAACGGATCCTGAAGAGGGGGAGCGCCTTTTTCATTCATAGATGTGGTTGAAGGGGACGCCATTTATTTTTATTGTTGATCGCAGAATCCATAAGAACCTTATCTCATTAGAGGTTGTCAAACATTTTGGATTATCAACAACACCACACCCGCAACCATACAACATCGGGTGGCTTCACTAGGGATGCAATTTTCGTGTTAGCCAATAGTTTTGATTGTCATACGGAATCCAACCCTTCAAGGATGAGTTATTATGTGATTTTTCTCTATTGTATGTCTATGATCTCTTGGGCTAGCCATATATGTGGAAGCACCATGCTATCTATGAGTCTCGACCCTTGAGTCTCGACCCCATAGTGTCATTGTTACTATGGGGGTCATATCTACAGGATACCAGAGGTTCTTCCAACTACTCTCCCACCTAAACAGTGCCGCAAGGTAGTATCTCATACTACAAAATTTAGCTTCTTCACAATCTATTCAAAAGCTGAACAAAAGGACACCACTACCACTACAGCCTCGGCCCAAGCACCTTGTATCCAATAGAAGTAGGTCGAAAATATTGTAGCAAAGTGAAAATATTACTTTTTCACATGGTCATCTCATGTAGACCGACTGGTTGAATAGACTCAACCTTGCCAATGACAGGTTCATGACAACCTTCAACAAGCTAAGCAATGCAACTTCTCCAATAAGGCAAGTAGCTCTTTAAGATGCAAATTCAACAAACGCTTTTCCCTCTCCCTCGGGAAATCAACGAAGTGGAGAACATTGTTTCCTAATGAGGGATGATTGATCCAAGTGGATATTGGTGGCTACCCACCTATTTCAACTGGCTCAAAACAATCTTCTAGAAGCTTACTATTTTTAGCAGTTTTTCGGTTCCTAAACTTCCGGGTCCATTTTGAGGGCAAAAATGAAGGTTTTTTGGGACATATCACCTCAATGATAACATAAGGCTCTGAATTATCGTCCAAAATAAATCTCCTCGATGATACCTTTCCAATGAGCTATTGTGTGCACCAAACAAAGATTGTAGTCCAAAGTTATCCCCCTAAGAAGTTGATACACCAAACTACCCAAAACTGGGTCCAAAAACATGTTGGCTTCTCATCTTCCGGGGTTAGGGTTTTGGAATTTATTTATGTTAAAAAGGAATTTTTAGCCTCACTGTAACAATCATCTTCTTGTAATGTGAGTAGTCATGACATCTCTTCTCATAGATAAGCTGCCACCATTCTAGTGAGTCTTTCAGTTTGTATTTCTACAGTTTTGTACATTTTGCTCATTAATAGAAATTGTGTATCACTGTATCTCTGTGTTTATGGTTGCATATTTGATATATTTTTGTTATATTATTGGATATCATAGATATGTATATACATTTATTTATTATATATTTTCTCTCATTTCGTGTTGAAAATAATCTGGATCAGTGGTATGAGAGCATGCTCTTCTTGATCATTTTTTTCAGTGCATATCCCCAACGAGGTTAGAGTATAGAAAATTGGGCCACGAGATTGTATCTCTTGAGTAAAATCACTCTCACACACCCAAGAAACCTTGCATGGTGGAAGAAAAGAAAAGCGACAGAGCATATGATTCTATTAATCTATTTCTTGAGAAAGCTCTCACGCGACAGAGGGACAAAATGATGGAGAATTTTTCCCACATCCTTCAATGCCCGTCAATAAAAATCGGTGGGTCTTCATCAAGCGACCACTTAGGAGGTACCTTGCCTTTCAAGGTACAAGTTAATTTTGATATTCTTGTATTTGAAGGACAGATAGATGTAGATGCCGTAGAAAAATGGTTAAATATGCTAGATGAATATTTCTCTATTCAAAAATTTTCTGACAGGGAAAATGATCTAGATGGATGTCAGTGGCCTCCCACCTATTCCAACTAGCTCATTTTGGAAGTTTTCCAGTTTGGCAGTTTTTTCCCTAGTTTTTGGGTCCCTGACTTGCAAGGTCGTTTTGAGGCCCTAAACAACGTTTTTTAGGGCTCACCATAGTCAAAATGACCTTTGATAGAGAGTAGAAAAATGTTTATTCCTCGGATAGACCTTTCCAATTGGCTATCATGTGCCTAAAATGGAGATCGTATGAAAAAGTTACGACCCTGGGAAGTTGATGTACTAACTTACCCAAACGGGGCCCACATGAATTTTGGCGCTTTATCTCCTAGGGTTAGGTTTTTTGGATGTCTAGGGGTTTTGACATTCCTATTTATTGTAAAAATGACTTCAGATCCTCATTGTAATCATCTTCATGTGAGTGAGAATAGTCATCACATCTTTTCTCAGAGATAATCTGCCACCATTCTAGCAAGCTTGTTTCCATTGCATTTTACAATTTCAGCTTATTTCCTTATTGAATAGAAACCAAATTTACTGTATATTTGTTATTTTGTTTTAAGCATATTTTGATAATAATATGTATTCATTTCGTTCTGCAAATATATTCCAGATCATAAAATATCACCTTCTCACTCCTTAAATCTCTCCCCTGTGTTAAACATTGGTGGGAAACTTACTTGGAGAAAAGTTCCACAGAGGAGTTTGGAATATATGGGGTCAAGCCCACTAGGTAGTTTTTTGTGGTTGCGGTCAAGGAAAAATATTACCTTGTTGGTAACGATGATGACCAGTACATGAGATGGACCATGCTACATCAAGAGAGGGGGGGCTAAGTAGTGTCAGATTTCAGCAATAAATTCCGTACATTGCGCACCAAGCTGGGTATCAAAGATTTTGAGCGGAATTTGGTTGTAAAATACCGTGGGGCTCTACACAGATACATTCAAAATGAAAAGGTTTTTTTAGACATATCATCGCTGGGAGTTGCCTATTGATATGCTATCAAAATCAACTAGAAATTTAGGCACCAGAACAAATGAGAGTTCAGGTCTGCAAATCCACAACAACCAAAGTATGATAAAGATGTTCCTTACAAACAACCTCCTGAAAACCATTCTAAGACGTAGGAAAAGAAGGGTCACAGAAATACGAAGAAGGAAACTGAAAATTGGTGTGATTTCCCCAAAAGCCCCTGACACAACACTGATGAATGTTGCTCAAAACAATCATTGGTGGACGATATCAAAGAAAAATGTCTAAGCCCAGATTTAGAATCTGATTCAGAAAAAAAATTGGAGAAGATAGATCATCGACATAGACCCCACTACTGCTATCGCAACCACAACAATTCAACCAGAAGAACCAGCAGATCCTCAAGAGGGAGACTGCCTTTTTCATGCACAAATGTGGGTAAAGGGGACCCCGTTACGTTTTATTGTTGATAGAGGAATCCAGAAGAGCCTCATCTTAGTAGAGGTCATCAAACATATGGATTGTTGACAACACCACACCCGCATCCATACAACATCAGGTGGCTTCGTCAGGGACGAGATCTTTGTGTCAGCCAATAGAGTCAATTTCCATACAACATCCAGACCTTCAAGGATGAGGTATTATGTGATGTTTCCCCACTGGATGTCTGTGATGTTCTCTTTTTCCAACCATATATGTGGAAGCGCCATATTATCTATGAGGATCGACCCCGTAGTGTCATTGTTATTATGGGGGGTCATATCAATAGAATACCGGAGGTGGTTCCAATTATTGTTCCACCTAAACAGTGTCGCAATGTAGTATCTCTTACTAAAAAACTTAGTTTCTTCACAATCTTTTCAAAAGGTGAACAAAAGGACACTGCAACCACTATAGCCTCAGCCCAAGAACCTTCTATCCAACAGAAGCAGTTAGACAAGATTGCAAAAAATTGAAAATATTATTTTTTCACATGGTCATAGCATGTAACCTGAATTTTTGAACAAACTCAACCCCGCCAGCAACAGGCTTGTGATAGCCTTCAACAAGATAATCAACACAACTTCTCCAGCAAGGAAAGTAACTCATCAAGATGCACATTCAACAAACGATTTTCTCTCTCCCATGGGCAGTCAACACAATGGATACCATGTATTCCTAAGTAGGGAGTATTTATCTAGGTGGATATCGGTGGCCACCCACCTATTCCAACTGGCTCAAAACAATCTTCTGGAAGTTTACTATTTTTAGCAGTTTTTGGTTCCTAAACTTCTGGGGCCATTTTGAGGGCCTAAATGAAGGTTTTTTGGGATCGATCAGCTCAATTATAGACTGAGGCTTTGGTTTATCATCCAAAATAAATCTCCTCTATGATACCTTTCCAACGAGCTATCGTGCACCGTAAACGAAGATTGTATGCCAAAGTTACACCCTCGGGAAGTTGATACACCAAACTACCCAAAACAAGGTCCAAAAAACTGTTGGATTTTCATCTTCCAGGGTCAGGGTTTTGGACTTTGTTTATGTTAAAAATTCCTTTGGAGCCTCATTGTAACAATCATCTTCATGTGAATGTGAGTATCCATCACATCTCTTCTTAGAGATAAGATGCCACCATTCTAGAGAGTCTTTCACTCTGTATTTCTACAATTTTGTACAATTCATTCATTAATATAAATTGTATATCACTGTATCTATGTGTTTATGGTTACATCTATGATATATTTATTTTATATTATTGGATATTTGATATATCCTTGTACATTTATTTACTATATCTCTACTTTCATTTCATGTCAAAAATAATCTGGATCACTACATGTCAAACAAAAAATAAAATGAAATGTTGGTGTCACATGTGTTTCCTCTCTAACATGTAATGAAAGTATTATAAAAGTGAAGAGGAAAAAGGAATCAGGGTAGCAAGGGAACTTCCATCAATGTCATAATCGATGTTTATATATGAACCAATCTATCATCTTAATAGTGTATCTTCACTTTTTTTTCGATCGACAAAGGCTGGACTAACACCATCGAGATCTTATACATGAGCTAGGGTTTGGAGAAATTGCAAGCTAGGGTTTGACAGTCATGATCATAGTAGAGGTCAACATGGTTACCAAGGGGGGCGGTAATGGAACCCCCTCATACAAGAAGGTAGTGGTGGATAGGGGGAAAGGCCCACGAGGCATAGGTTTCAAGGAACTAGTGACAAGCACCTCGGGATCAGGACCGGAAAAGAATCAGGAAAGCATCTAGGAAAAAATGGATCACATGGGGGAAGAAGCCAAAGAAACCCAGAATGATGCACAAGAACCAATGAACTCCAATGGGGTAGAAGGGCACAACCCGTGTAAACCTAAAACAACACTGATACCCAAGGTGATACTAGAAGACTGACAAATGAAACTCTTCCGAGACTAGATGAGGACACATGCACTAATTTGCAAGTTCATGGGTTTGTGGCCCACAGAAAGAACATTGCACAACTAGATAAAATATCAATGGAAACCAAGCGGGGAAGTGGAACTCCACCTAGGTTTGAAAGGCTTATTCACAGCAGTATTCATGAACCTAGAGGACAGGGATAAAGTCTTTGAGGGGGGTGCATACTTCCATGCCTCAACAGGATTGTACATGCAACCATGGAAGACATAGGAAGCAATCCTAAAAGGGAGATATACATCATATGCAAGGATCTGCATAGAGATGGTTTTTTCGGGGGCACTCCCAGAAGCCATAATCCTGGAATTCAAGGATGAGGAATGGATACAAAGCATCGACTACGAGAAGATCCCTTTCATATGTAGAAGATTCCATGAACATGGACACCTAATCAGAGAATGTCCTCTCAATAAAAAAATAAGAAGTGGAAAACACAAAAATACAACAGGATGAGGATGGGTTCATAAAGATGAACCACAGAAACAAAGCGAACAAGAAACCAAGTAAAGCCCCAATAGGAAGCAATCCAGAAGCCAAGACTAGAAAAAAAGTGCGAGACAAGACCAACAAAGGGGAAGAAGGAGGAAAGGAAAAGACAAAAGCTAAAGAATCTATGGAACAAGCAACAAATGAGAACACAGATAGTCCAAGAAATAAGATGGAATAGAGGGGTAGCACAACTCCTATGGATGGAGAAACCGGAGAAGCTAACACCCCCATGTAGGAGGCAGACAAAGATGCAGAAATGACACCAAGTGAGGTAGGTATGGAAGATCTTGATCTTAGAGATATTGTGGAAAGGGAAGGAATATATCTCTCGAACATATTGGAGCAATGGAAAAGGAATGGCATAGACAATGTTCCAACGGAGCAACTAGATCGTATCTAATACCTCTTCCTCCTACAAGAGGAAGAAAAATACAGAGGGCTCAAGCGCACACATGGGGAGATAGGAAACCTAGGAATCAAAGCAATCCAGGGACAAACACAACTCTCACCCAAGAAGATGAGAAGGAATAAAGGCAGGAAATCAAATAACGTAGCCCTACAGGAACTAGGAGCCCTACTAATAAACTTAGGTAAGATAAAAAATCTCTTTCCCAACTCCCCCCCACATGTTTAAATGAATATTATAACATGGAATATTAGAGGCCTAAACAACCCACGAAAGAAAAGAATCCTTAAAAAAAGACTGAGGAAGGAACAATTGGACCTTTGTTTCATCCAAGAGACAAAATGCACTATAGACATAATGGAAGCAATCAACAAAGAACAATGGAGAAAGTACAAGATGTTGGTTGTCGAAGGACAACAGATGGCAGACAGTATTCTCACTTTGTGGAACCCACAACTGATGAATCTACTAGCAGCCAAAGCCACCAGACACACACTTTCGGTTAACATGCAAATCATAGGTAACACAGAGGTGATTCTATGCACTAACATGTATGGACCCCAGATGTTGGAGGAAAAGAGAAGAATGCTCCTAGACCTAGAAAACTTAAAAGCTCATTTTAGCAACCTCCATTGGATCCTAGCAGGGGACTTCAACATCATCACGACACTTGCGGAGAAAAAAGGAGGCACCAGGAGATTGGATAGAGATGCAGAAGACTTTTCAGCTTTCATTGACACAATGGAGATGGTGGACATTAGAAACAGTAATGGCCAGTTCACCTGGAACAACAAACGGATAAATCAACATCAGATAGCGACAAGGATAGACAAATTATTGATGTCAGATTCCATCATTTTGTAGGGATTAACTTTAGACTGCAACATCCTACCCTGGGGGGGGTTCTGATCATTGGTCAGTCCAATTTGAAGCAAAATTCCAAACCACACCAAAGAATAGACCTTTCCGATTTGAGAAATTTTGGATCGAACATCCCATCTTCAAGGATAACATCAACCAATGGTGGCGGGAGGAACAACTTGAGAAAGGGACAAGGATATTCAAACTATATAATAAACTCAAGTACATCAAACATAAACTCAAGGAGTGCAACAAGGAAATATTTGGAAAAATAAACCAAGAAAAAAAAATATTGAAGACAGAATGAGGAAAACCTAGGAAACATGCATAGACAAGGGCTATACAGAGGATTGGAAAAGGGAAGAGATCCAAATGACCTAGGAATGGGAAGCAAGATGCCAGCAAGAAGAGACTCTATGGCACCAAAAGTCCAGAATCAAATGGTTAAAGGAAGGAGAGAGGAATACCAAGTTTTTTCATAGAACAACCCTTGCTAGTAGAACCCACAACAAAATCTTGAAAATTAGGGATCAAGATGGGATCGAGAGAGAATCCCACAAGGAGATTGAAAATATAGTAGTAAATCACTTCCATGGGATAGCCTAGGAACCCAACCAAGACCGGACGAAGGTCATACAAAGGATAACTCAGCACACCCCCAGGCTAGTTACCGAGGAACAAAATATCTATCTAAAAAACCCATAACTAAGGAGGAAATTGACCAAGTGGTCCAGGAGATGCCCAACAGAAAGGCCCCAGGTCCATATGGTTTCACAGTGGAATTGTTAAAAGCCTGCTGGGAAGTGGTCAAACATGATGTTTATGGGGTGGTGGAGGAATCCAAAAGTTTGGCCTCCATTCTGAAAGCACTAAATTCCACAATGATTACTCTAATCCCCAAATAAAATGAAGGAAGGACCCCATACTGCTACAGACCGACAACTTTATGCAATGTGGTTTACAAGATAATCTCCAAAGTCATATCCAATAGATTGAAACCTCTCCTACCCACATTGATTTCATAGGAACATATGAGTTTTGTAGAAGGGAAAAAAATCATGGACAACATCATCCATGCCCATGAGCCGATACACACACTGAAAATCTAGAGGAGAGGGGGGATTATAATCCAACTTGACCTAGCAAAGGCTTATGACAAAATTAGCTAGCACTATATGGTCAAGACTCTGGAAGCCTTTGGCTTCGCACAACACTAGATCAACTAGATTGTCAGCCTAGTCTCAATGACAAGTTACTTACTCTTAATCAATGGAGCCCCAGTCAAACCCTTTTGGCCTTCAAGAGGCATTAGACAAGGAGACCTGCTATCACCCTTACTTCTCATTCTGATGATGGAAGGACTCAGTAGAAGCATAAAAAGTGCAATGCAGCAGGAGAAATAACATGCATCAAACCCTTCAAAAACTTCCCTATCTTCTCGCACCAACCATTCGTTGATGACACCTTAATCCATGGCACACCCACGGTCAAGGAAGAAAAATCATATAACATAATTTTAGAAGAGTTTGGGGAAGCCTCAGGAGCGGAGATCAATCACTCCAAATCCATGATCTATTTCTTCACTACCAACCCTGTTATTCAAAGGAACTTGGCAAACATTTTGTGGTTTGAATGAAAAACGCTCCCAACAAAATACTTGGGAATCCCTCTGCCATGAAGAGAATGTAAAATGGAAACATGGGAAGGAGTGATCAACAAACTACATGAGAGGGTGAAAAATGGACTTATAGATCCCTCAACCTAGCGGGGAGACTTATCTTGACCAAAACGGTTCTGCAAGCAATTCCGACCTATATGATGTCAATGTTTCTCGCTCCCAAGGAAATACTACAAAAAATAAGAACCATCTAAAGGGAATTCCTATAGTGAGGAGTGGAAAATAAGAAAAAATGGCCTTAGTGGTCTAGGAGAAGGTTTGCAAACCAAAATGCAAAGGAGGCCTTGTTACACATCAAAATTGCTAAGTGTCGCATTGTCCCTATCAATCGTCGTAAGTGTCGCATCTTCCCTACAACTTTCGCAAGTGCGCAAGTTGGTCACTAGTGTCGCGAACGATGTTCAGACATGATGCCATGATAACGACACTAAGGAGGCACTTATAACACCTCACATGAATGATTTGGAAGAGGAGGACTGGTTTACTGGAATCAAATAGCTCTTGACACCTGAAAGAGACCCTGAAACATTAGTTTGGAGGGGGAACGCTCCCCTACTACAGCTGCAGAAGCACTGGCGCTCCTCTACCATGCTTCAAGGAGCGTTATAACTCCCCTCAGGCCCTTCTGGAGGAGTGCTACTCATATTGAGAGCGCTGGCGCTTTCCCAAGGCTCACCAGGAGCGCTACAATGCTCTGATGCCCGTTCTGAGGGAGCGCTCCCTATTCTGGGTCAGTTGTTAGCCCATTGAGGAGAATAAGGGGAGGATCATTCGAGATTAGGAGGTAGTTGTGCTTGAATTATTGGTTTCATCAAAATATCCCTGATCCAAGAAGAAGGTTCCCAACTGGTTCTAAACATAACTCAAGAGGTTAACCCCTTCCCAACCTATATAAACAGGCTCTATGTTGGTGAAAAGGGGGAGGAAGAATTGAACATATGAAACTTATGATCTTGGAGGAAACTGATAGTCAGCCAAAGGAGAGTGATCAGTGAAGCTGCTGTTATCTAGGTTGTGGATCTTTCGGGCAAGGGTTAGACGAAGAGGAATTGACGAAGCTGTTGCATTCGCATCTACGATTGTAAGTACTGCTGTCGTTATTCTCATTAATATGACACGCTTGGCCTGTTTCTTTCTAGTTTGTGTTTGATGTCACATGAACTTATCATTTATTGATAGATCTATTTTCAAGCTAATGTCAATAGAGTAGGAAGTGGTCGTATCTTGTTTTCTCCACAGACCTCAGCGAGGAGCAAAAGGATTGGAGCGCAACTCGGAGCGTGCAGGGACAAACGTTGATTAAAAGGTACTTATGTTATCCTCCCTTATCATGCATTAGTTTAGATATATTTGAAAGGAAGTCAGTGTCCACGTTAAGCATTTTTCTGTCTAGGGTTAAGTTCAAGCCTTAGAGGTGATCTACCTGTCCGCAGGGATATTTTCCTACAACAGAAATTGGCGACTCCACTGGGGAGATAGCCTCAAATCGAAACCTCTTGTTTGGATTTTTCTCCTCATTGACCTTGTTCTGTCCCTTGAGTGTTTCAGACCTGGTCCACCCCTCTTTGATTAGTTTCATGAGATGATTGGCTCCTTACCTTGTCACATTCAGCATACTTGTCAAGCTCAGATCTCGATTTTTGAATTTTTTTTGACATTTCTGAGACTTTTAGACCTTGGCGCCCCTGTCCTAGTGTTGACAGAGAACCAGCACTCCTAATAGCCCTACACAAAGCGCTATAATTCTCTTTGCCCTTGGCAACAGAGCGCCAGCTCCCTTTTGGCCAAAAAACCCTCCACAATTGCATTTTTTAGGGTTTGCCTCTGTGGCTCTTTTGCTGAGTGATCTAGTGAGTCAATTTTTCTTCCTTTTTAGCCTTGACATCTATCTTTTTGAAGAATAAATACCTTGTTGATCAGATCTTGTAGCCTTCTTTGCCATTTTTCATTGAGTTTTTCTGTTGAGTAAAGCTTGGAACCTATGCATTGCTTTTCTCTTCTCTTC
>JZKD02S1810807.1:0-25422 GCA_000966675.3 Picea glauca
ATTAGCCAAAGAAATCTGGGACAAGTTGGAGGTTGTATATGAAGGAGATGACAAAGTCAAGGAAGCCAAACTACAAACCTATAGAACTCAGTTTGAAAATATGAAAATGAAAGAAGAAAAAAATATTTTTGAGTACTTTCATAGGGTAGATGAAGTGGTTAAATCAATCAAAGAAGAAGGAGAAGAAATTATAGATAAACCTATTGTGCAAAAAATACTATGGTCATTACCTATGAGATATGATGCAAAGATTTCTACAATTGATGATAGATCTAATCTAAGCACACTCACAGTTGATCAACTTCATGGAATTTTTACATCATATGAAATGAGAACATGGAATGATAAATCAAAAAAAGATGAAACAACCTTTAAAGCATATAAGACAAAGATGATGCAGGAGAAAAAGACCAATGATAAGTTATCAAATATATCAGATGTAGAAGAGACCAACTTTATAAAGAAACTCCAGAATTACCTTTCAAATGTTTCAACTCTGGCAGAATTGGACACGTTTCTAACAAATGTCCCTATCCCAAGCAGGAGGAAAATGATGAAGAAGCTCACAACCAGAAAAACCAATACAAGAAGAAATTTTATAAGAAAAATAAAAAATTCTACTCCAAATAAGACATCAGCTCTTTAGACATGAGTGAATATGAAAATTCAAAGATTTTGTTTATGGGAATGAAAACTCAAGATGATAAGCATTCAAAATATGAAGAAGAAGGGAACTTCAAAGAAGAAATCCTTTGTGTAATTGAAGAACTAGGAAAAACTAAAAAACAAAATAGGGTACTAAGAAGAGAGCTTCTAGAAATTAAAGAAGCTACTAAATCAAGAGAGAGTGAAGTTTCCAAAACCATCAAGGAGTCAGAACAAACCATCAATGATTTGAAGTCGCATCTCCTAGAAGCTAATAAAACTGAAGAAGTCTCTTTACAACAACTTAATGATAAAAAACAAGTATGTGAGAAACTATAAGCTGATATTAAGCTACTAAAAAGTGAAATTGAGAAAGTAAAGAAGGGATCACAATTTGAAAATAGTTCAAGGATATTAAATAAAATTCTCAGTAGCCAAAGGTCACCAAACAACAAGACTGGTTTAGGATACCTCAAGACTCAACTTCTGCATCACAAGGATCTGTCAAGAAACCAATCAACTACGCATATGATCTGATAAACTCATTTAGAAAAGAAGATAACGAGGAAAATATGACACCATTGAAAATTGTTACACATAAATAGAAATCAACACTCTCCAATGCAGTAAAAGATGACCAAAATAAATTCATCAGAAGAAATACCCCCAAATATTTATTTATTGGATATTGCTACTCTTGCAATAATTTTGGACATAAGGAAGTACGCTTCAAAGCTTATGGACAATAGAATAATATAAATGTCCAAAGAGATAAGAACAACAAATACAATAAAGAAAAGATAAATTATAACTCATTTTCTCCTTTGCAAGATTTCAATAGTGAATGCCAAAAATGCAACAACTATGGTCATAAAAGAAGTGATTGTAGACTGCCAAAATATGATAAAAAGACAAATATTCCCCATAATAAAAAATAATGGAGGAAAAATAAAACAGAGTGAAAAGTATTATTATATGTGATAAATCAAGAGTGTTAGTGGTATATAGATAGTGGATGTTCCAAACACATGATTGGAGATCAAAGTAAATTTCTCAAGTTAAATAAGAAAGGGCAAGGAAAAGTAACTTTTGGAGATAATATGTCAACCAAGATACTGGGAAAATCTCAGAAATAGTAAATCCAAAGAAAAAGATGTACTTTTGGTAGAAAATCTCAAACCAAATCTTCTAGGTGTGAATCAGACTTGTGATTAGGGTCACATACTTACTTTTGATTCTCATAAATGTGAAATCAGAAAAAAGACACTGGAAAGATAGTGGCAATTGCACCAAGAACATCTAGTAATGTGTACATCCTTGATATAGAAGAAGATGAAAAATGTTTCTTAAGCCAAGTATATGAAATTTCACTATGGCATAGAAGGTTGGGACATTTAATCTTTGACAACTTGATTAAATCCAATGGAAAATAAGCAGTTAGGGACCTGCCAAAAGTGATTAAACCTTCAGATCCTATTTGTAAACATTGTTAAATAGGAAAAAAACAAGAGTTAGGTTCAAAACAAAAGAGCATTCCACAACTAAGCTGTTAGAGCTTATTCACATAGATATATTTGGACCTACCATAACCAAAATCACTTATGGTGAACATTATTTTATGTTGATTGTTGATGATTACACAAGACTGACCTGGGTTTTCTTTTTAAAAGAAAAATTAGAAGCCTTTGAGAAATTTAAAATATATAAAGCTCTTGTAGAAAATGAAACAGATATAAAAATCAAGTGTCTAAGATTATAAAATGGAGGAGAGTTCACCTCTAAAGAGTTCACTCAATTATGTGAAAACCATGGTATCAAAAGACAACTTTCAGCTCCCAGGACTCCTCAATAGAATGGAGTAGTTGAAAGGAAAAATAGAACAATTCAAGAAGCTAGAAGAACTATGCTAAATGAATCCAAACTTCCAGACAAAATTTGGAGAGATGCAATCCACACAACAGTTCACATACTTAATAGAGCTCAGTTGAGACCCAATAATGACAAAACCCCTTATGAACTATGGTTTGGGAGGCTAGCCTCTGTAAAATACTTTAGAAGTTTTGGAAGTAAATGTTACATAAAGAATGATGAAGATAACCTAGGAAAGTTTGATCCAAGATGTGATGAAGGAATATTCTTAGGATACTCATCAAATAAAAAGGAATACAAATGTTATAATTTTAGACTACTAAAAATAGTGGAAAGTGCAAATGTAAAAATAGATGATCTAATAAAAGGAATATCCCAAGGCTTTGATAAAAAAATATCAACAAAAAGATGATGATATAAAATATCAACAAGAGGATGATGTAGAATCTCAACAAGAAGATGATGATGAAACACATGAAAATGAACCTCACACTGATGAATAAGACAATGAAGAAAATCCCTTGCCAAGAGCTCCATCAAAAAGAGTTCATAAGAATCATCCTGAAAGCCAAATCATTGGAGATAAAAGTGCAGGACTAGAAACAAGAAGGAAACTAGATTTTGACTCAGAACAAGCAATGCTATCCCTAATTTAACCTAAATTAGTTAAAGAAGCTATCAAAAGTAAATATTGGATAAAATCAATGAATAAAAAACTATATCAAATAGTGAAGAATTAGACTTGGGAACTAGTTCCAAGACCCAAGAACAAGAATGTGATAGGAACTAAGTGGATCTTCAAGAACAAATTAAATGCAAATGGGGAAATTATGAAGAACACAGACAAATTAGTATGCAAAGGATATTCCCAAGTAGAAGGTATTGATTTTGAAGAAACTTTCGCTCCAGTAGCAAGACTTGAGGCAATCAGAATGTTCCTAGCATTTGCATGTTTCAGAAATTTCAAAATCTATTGGATGGATGTCAAATCAACATTCCTTAATGTAACACTAGAAGAAGAAGTCTACATTGAGAAACCAGAAGTTTTCATGTTATCCGAAAACTAGGACTATGTGCGAAAACTGAAAAAGGCTATGTATGTTCTTAAACAAGCCCCCAGAGCATGGTTCTCTAGGCTTGATCAATATCTACAAAAATAGGGATACAAGAGAGGGACTACTGATAACAACTTATATATAAAAATTGAGGATCAAAACAAGATTGTTGTGGTAGTATATGTAGATGACATCATATTTGGGAGTAATCTGACTACATTAAGAAAAAAAATTGCAACCAAAATGCAAGAAGAGTTTGAAATGTCTATGATGGGAGAAATATAATTCTTCTTAGGTTTACAAGTAAATCGAATAGAAAATGGATTATTTGTTTCCTAAACAAAATATATCAAGGAAATGTTGAATAAATTCCAAATGGAACACAATAAACCTATGGGTACTCCAATGGTCATTGTATGTAAACTAAGTCTAGAAGATGACTCACCAAAAGCATATCAAATGATGTATAGATCTATGGTTGGAAGTTTGCTCTATTCAACAACAACAAGACTTGACATCATGTAGGCTATAGGAATCGTGGAGAGATTTCAATCTACACCTAAAGAAACCCACTTAAATAAGTAAAAAGAATATTCAGGTACCTTCAAGGCACCCTAGAACTAGGATTATGGTATACAAAAGATAAAGACTTCAATCTAACCACATATACTAATGCAGATTGGGAAGGTAGCATAGATGATAGGAAAAGCACCAGTGGAGGACAATTCTTCTTAGGAAAAAGTCTATTAGCATGGTCAAGAAAGAAACAAAAATCCACATCACTTTCTACAATAGAGGTATAATACATTGTTGTTGCATCCTACTGTAGACAAGTTCTTTGGATGAAGCAAACTCTAGAAGACCTACAAATAAATTATATTGATCCTATTACTATTAACTATGACACCACTAGTTCCATAAGTATCTCTAAAAATCCATTCATGCATTAAAAAATAAAACATATCCCAATTAAATACCATTTCCTAATAGATCAGGTCACCCAAAAAATAGTTAAAATAGTATATCTAGGCACCAAAGAAAATATTGCAGACATTTTCACAAAACCTATACCCAAGAGTACTTTTGAAAATCTCTGACAGAAACTAGGAGTAATTCAAAAGCCTCATTAAAAATTGAATGGTCAGGGGAAGCATTACCATAGGGGGAGCAACCCTTTTCCATTGATTTCAAAGGGGGATAGTAACTTCATAGAGAAAAGAATCATCACAAGGGGAGTTTGTATGAAGTTAGAGTGTTTCCCTCAATGACAAAGGGGGAATTGTTGGACATATTGTCATTGATTTCAACAATCGAGGATGCACATGAATCTCAGAAGTGAAAGCGCATTGAAGAAACATGATTAGGATCAAAATCCCCATGGGACAAACTAGGACCATTGGATACACAAGTACTAGATCAAGGGCATGGATTGATTGCAGAGCGCGAAGGGAGAATTATACAATGCATTAATTCCAATCCCGCAATTAGTCTAGACCGTGAGATTACAAGAGAAGGACCGTTGGAGGACTGGTCAATGATTAGATCAAGTCATGAATGTTGGATACGCAAGTTCCATATCAAGGGCATGGATTGATTGTGGAGCGCGAAGGGAGAATTAATCAACACGTTATTTCCAATATCGCAGTTAGTCTAGACCGTCATATCTCATAAATTCAAAGATCGACGACTGTGGTTGATCCACCAACATTCCCACAACTTCAACTTCGGAGTTTGGGCGATAGGATAAACCACATGCAAGTTACAGTTTTTCAATCCACACCAACCATTGATGGTCACCTACCAATAGATCTATGGTTGGCATCAGTTCCACTACCAAATGAGAAGTTTCCATTTTGGAACTCAATGATAGTTTTAAACACCGTGCTAGTTGAAGACCCCACAATCATCCCTGATTGTTGATCTTCTCCGAGATAATTCCTAACCGTTGGATCAAGGAAAGTAGAAGGATAGGATAAGAAAATACAAAGTTCGGAGCCCTAAAGTCCCGAAGTGAATGAGGACCATCGGATCTGGACAATACATGATGGTCATTGGATCAGAATAGTGGTCAACTTCAACGTTGACCACTTCGACGAAAAAGGATTCAGAACATATGAGTTCACCCTAAGGCCTAATTTTTGAAGTCACTCTTAGTCGTCGATCTGAGATACATTTCAGGAGTTAGGACAACTATTATATCTAGGAGAAGAACATGTGCCACATGAGGAGATCCATGTCAGCAAGGCTACGTTAGGAAGGAAACGTGGTGCAATCAGATGATGAAAAATGTCAAAGTGAATTTGGCATTTCAGGTATGTGTAAATCACAAAATCTAAGTGACATGTGGCATCCACTCAGTTAGTACCATGTAAAAAAGTGATGCCATCAAGTTATGCCACTCAGAGAGTTTGTACTTTGGGATTTTCACCACCAACAAATACTTGAAATCCTGAAGTTATGAAATGAATGAGAACCATTCATCGTGCAAATAAAACCCAACCGTCTGATCTAGTTCGAAGAAATGAACTCTGGAAGATTGAAGTTCTATGCAGGAGAAATCACTTGAAGCCCCAGAGGCCGAAGTCAACACTAACCGTTGATCTAATTCAGAAGCATTCTCAACCAATGATCAATCATAGTGGAAGGATAGTGTAAGTGGTAGTGTTAATGGACAACAAGCATTCACCACCTCTTTATGACCTATTTGATAGGTAATCACTCCAGAAAAATTGCTACTCTAGAATTCAGGAGCCACGAATATCCAAGGTAAATGAGAATTGTCCATCTCATTGTGGCATTAAAATGTGATCATTGATTTTGATAAGTGATCAAGAACTCTCTTGGCTTAGCGCCTGGTCACCACCTGCGGTCGTATGGAATAAAAGGAAAAGGTCAAAAGAAGAGGCAATGCTTAAATTAATAAGCCCATGGTTCTGCACCTATGGTCACATGTAAATGGTTTGAAGGAAACGCCTCTACAAAATTTGATTCTGCAATATTTGCAGACACATGAAATTAAGTTAAATGAAATCAATCCATACTTGTGATCAATTAATGAAAAACATTTTCAATAAATTGAAAAGGCTTCTTGACAATATTTGAATAAAGAAGAGGTGCGATGCTAAAAATAAAGGGACACAATGTTTCATATCTCACACCAAATGGAAGAGTATATAAATGAGAAAGAGTGGTGAGAATAAAGCGTCTCTACAGTCCAGATAAGAAGATCAAAACAGAATCAGAGTCCAAGAAGAAGAACTGTTGGTTCTTATGAAGTGAGGGTGGAAGGGAGGAGCATGGAAGGATTCATATCCTTACTAAGAAAATTATAAATACAAGGGAGTTGGTGCTTCCTAGGGTTGGTTCCTTAAATACAAGGGAGTAGGTACTTCCTAGGGTTGGTGCCCTAAATACAAGGGAGTTGGTGCTTCCTAGGGTTTGCACCTTAAATATGAGGGAGTTGGTGCTTCCTAGGGTTGGTGCCCTGAAGAAGGGGATCTGTGTCTCCTAGATTTGATGCTCTAAAAAGGATTAGTGTCCTTCACTATTCTTTATAAAACCTTGTAATTGATGTTAAATATATTTATATAATTGATTTTGCATACAATTCATTGTTGATCTATTGTGGTGATCAATAAAATCTAAAAAGTAATTGTTAATTGTTAAGAAGGGGTAATACTAATTCACCCCCCACTCTTAGTATTCCAATAGTTTTCTTTAGATGATCGATGTTAGGGAACACTTTCTAGATGTCAATTTTGAGTTCCATATCCTCAAGGGAGAGGTCGTGGATATCACTTTCTCCTCGAGGTCCCTCCTCTTCTTGCACAATGTTTTTTCTTTTCTTCCTCAAGGGAAGTTTATGAGAACTTTCAATTTTTTCGGAAGGAGGGTTCTTATATCCTCCTCTGGCTAAAGAATTGTGGGTTACTTTCTTACTTTTGTAGCTCATTGGAGCGTTTCTTTGAGATGTTGTACTCTTTGGCATGGCATTCGGGGATTGCTAATTTTTCTCACCTGGACCTTTTCCTCTCTCCTTGTATGACTCATTGGTGTTGAGTATTGTTTCCAAGTCATGTATGTCACGAGAGGGAGTGCTTGAGGCATTGTATTAGTCTTCATTCATAATAGTATTAATGGAATAATTGATGAAACCAACAACCAATAGGTGTTCTACAAAAATACCACTAGAGTCAAACCCTTTTACTTTTTCAGCATATTTTAAATTGAGGCTATGGAAGTGGCCCGCGAATTCATCAATATTATTCATATTTCTAAATATGAAATCCCCAACTTTCCAAGGCGTAGGTATGAATTGCGTTTTTCTCTTTTCATGGAAAAAATGAAACTAATAGTTGTACTACCTTGCTATTTCAGCAACAAACATTTTTTTAGATATGTGGCATGGAAGGAAGGAAGGATTTTCCTTGTTTCCAAAAATCCTTATAACGTCATAATTTTCCATTTGTTCTAGTGTCCCCTTACTATATAGGAACTTACTCGCCTGGTCAGATATCCAGGGATCATTATTTCCAAACAAAAAAATATTTAAAAACTGAGACAAAATCATTAAAAAATTCATAAAAGTGTCGAGAGGCCTTGTGCCTCTACAACATTTGATACCAAAAGGTTACTGGGTTGAATTCATAGTTTACCTTCTTTCACATAGATAATATCATGAAATGATAGCAATGAGCTATCGCAAAAACCAAATAAGATGACATAAATAATTTCTTCTCCTTCTTGTATTGCACCAATTGGGAAGAAATTTCAATGGAAATCAACTTACCTGAATCGAAGATGGCATGTTCTTTGACTGTAAAATTTAGAATGTAAAGAATCATCTCGGAGATGTTGGATTTGGTTTCCTATCCTGTTATCCTCGTAAAAAGACATAAAATTTTCCGTAATGGATTTTTAAATGAGCCATCCTTCAATCTTGTGATGTCCTCAAGGATGGTCGCTGGGTTCTCTAGGAATTCAGGTAAGAGGTCCAGTCCATTGTCATGTTTTTTTAAGAACTCCCTGCAATATTCACTTTTGAAGGTGAGTGTTGGTTCGGGAAGCCTCAACATCTTACGAAATACTTGAGGTGATAGAGAGAAAGGGGAATGGTCCCACAACTGAATGCTCTGTTTGCATGGAATATATGATGTAGGAGAATTGTCAACAAAGAACACATGCAAATACGTCTTAGCCATAACGCGTCTTTTTAATTATCTTGGAATCTTAAATGCTACAATTTCCTCTCAATATTTTTGAACAAATAATTATAAGAAGATCAAAACAAGTTGGAAGAAAATACGATCAATGAGATCTGGGAGTTTCACTCTCATACTTTAATGTAACGAGACTTAAGGGTAGTTAGTTTTTTTTTTTGGAATCTTCTCTTCTTCGAGAAGACGAGTAGTCGGAGGGAACCCTAGGATCCCTCTGGAATAAATAGAGGGGTTGTATGCCTGAATGAGGTTGTTGCAAAGTAGTAGGAGATTGTTGTGATTAGTTGTTGCTGAATTTTTAGTTATTGTTTTATCATAGTTGTATCCATTTACATTTGAATGAATATAATAGAGGAAAATTGATCCAATGCATGGTGTTCCTATTGTTTATAGTTCCCTGTTATTTTTTGTTCTCATGAATGAATGAGTTATGTTGTTGAGTATATGAAACTATGAAGTGTTTGGATAAGTTTCAATTAATTTTCTTCCTTGAGCTTATGAAAGGAGTGCATATTGTACACAAGGAGTGTGTTTAACAAATTCTTTTGTCTCAAATCCCAGAAGAGATAGCATGAAACTTCCATTTGTAAGGAGTGAAAAGGGACTGCTGCAAGGTGTGCATAGTCATGCCTAAGAAGGTAAGTCTTGCATAAGAATCTGTTGCAAGGAGTGCATAGATTCGAAGTTTGACTAAGTGTCAAAGTAACCCTCTAAGTAGTTAAAGGGTTTGAGAAATAAAGATCAAGAGAGATAGCGGGAGAAATATTCAAAGGAGTGAAGATTTGAAGGTTTCACAATTTATTGGTCAAGATTCGTCGAGGAGGGAGTGGGGTCGTTCCAGATCATTGGATCTGGGAAAAGTGCATGAGTTTTAAGCCTTTGTGTGCACACAGGAGTGAGGATTCTTTGAAGTCCCGAAAGAGGTTAGGTACCATCCATCATCCAGAGGGACATGTGGTGTAAGATCTACAACTTTGGAGTGGAAGAACTTCAGAATTTTTGTATATAAGGAAATAAAAAAATCAACGAAGATCCAAAGACCGAGATAGATCATGGTAGTTGGTCGCCTGGAGATACGTGTTAATAGATATGAGACTTTGGGGATATTAATTTCGGAATATTTCAGTTGTGGAGTGTGATAAACTCTCGAAGTCCCAAAGGTTGAGGTAGATCACAAACGTCTGTTACAGAGAGCACATGGTGAGAGATCACAAAGTTTGGAGGCCTAACACTCCGAAAGGAAGTTGACAGGAGCAGAGAAGATCTGGACCATCAGATCCAGAAGGACACGTGGTGGAAATTCGTCATCTTCAGGTGAAAAAAATTTGGGGGAAAGCGAGTGTGTGGGAGTTGAAAAATCCCGAAGGCCGAATAGTCGAGGTGAACTATGACCATCAGATCCTGAAGGACACGCATCAACAGATCATGAGCTCCAGGAGAAAGCACTCCGAGAGAAGGCGAAGGCAGAAAGTTGATACTTTCGAAGCCCGAAGAGCCAAAGGAGTTTTTGGTCATCGATCTGTGTAACAAAAATTGACAGTGGGGAACCATTGTGGAGCACGAAGGTGAAATTAGTAGATGCGCTAGTTCTCGGCCTGCTATTCACCAATGCCTTTGATCTCATCAGGTTGGAGTTTCAACGATGATGATTAGACCGAGTAGGGTGAGCACTTTTATGATTGTGGAGAATGATTCCTCTAATAAAGAGAGAGCACGTTGGTGCCCCGCAATCACTATGGATAGTTGATCAATGAGAAAATTGGCAATGGTTGGATCAAGACCGTGAAAACCTGAGGGGCGACGAAGGGAGATTAGACTAGAGAGAGGCGGTTATCATATGACCTGTGCCTTGGGTGATATCAAGGGCTTGTGTTTGATTTATGTTGGGACCAAAAAGGTCGCGAGGATCTATTCCAGTTCGAGGAGATTAATATCCTTGAATGGGAGGTCACACAGCCCCGAGGGAGAGTAGGGGTTCTGCATCAAGTGGTATAAGAGCCTAATTTTTTTTTTGGGTAGAGAAAAAGAGCTCGAAATTGTAGTCTGTGTGTGAGAAAAAAATCCACACAATGCCACCGAGGAGACGTGTGGATTTGTCTATAGCCAATCATGTTGTAGAAAGAGAAATGAGAGAGCTTCGTGCAATATTAGAGGCGATGGAGGAAGCACAGAGGAGGGAACCTAATGTTGGGGTTATCAATGATGCAGAAAGTGAATAAATAAAAGTTGAAGAAGTTGCAGGGGAAAATGTTGTCGAGGAACGCTTGCTGAAAGAAGTTGTTAAATTGGGAGCTAGAGAAAAAATAAACATCCCAATGTATGAAGGAAATTTGGATGTTGAAGAGGTGCTGGATTGGATAATATCCATGTACAAATATTTTGAATATGAAGATGTTGATGAGGCGAAAAAGGTGAGACATGTTGTCACCATGCTAAAAGGAAATGCATCACTATGGTGGGATAAACTACAGGATGAGAGGAGAAGCAAAGGCAAGCATAAGATAAAGATTTGGGACAAAATGGTAGCCAAGATGAAGGATAAATTCATACCCAAATATTTTTAGATAAATATTTTCAATAAGTTGCAGAACTTGAGGAAGAAGGGTATGAAAGTGAAAGAGTACATAGAAGAGTTATACAAGATGAATATCAAGATTGGAAAAAAAGAGAAGGATGAGGAAAAAGTTTCCAGGTATATAAATGGCCCGAGGTATGAAACCTAGGATGAGATCATCATGATGTCAGTGAGAACAATAGAGGAGGCATATCAATATGCATTGAAAGTAGAAGAGAAGTTGGCCAGAAAAAAATCCAACAAGGAAGAGGTAGAATTCTTAACAAAGGCAAGAGATTTTCCCATGACAAGTCACATAAAACTGGAGATGAGACTGAGAAACCACATAGTCACTCAGAAAGAGGAGGAAGTTCTATAGGAAGACAAAGTGGTGGAAGAAATTCTTCTGGAGGAAGAGGAAGAAGCAAAGGAGGATAAGTAACATGTTATGCCTATGGAAAGACAAGACACATGTCTTGGGAATGCATCAAGAAGAAGAAATAAGGAGTTGAAGCTCACATTTCAAAAGCTCAGAAGATGAATGTTGAAGAAAAAGGAGAAGAGCATGGAAGATCCCTGATGTTGAAGAAGGTTCTCTTGAAACCAGAGCTAGAGGTTGAAAATCCAATGCAGAGGAACAGTTAGTTCAGGACAAGTTGCAAGACTAAATACAAAGTATGCAAGGTTATATTTGACATTGGGAGCACTGATAATCTAGTATCCAAAGAAATGGTGAAGAAATTGGAGCTAGATACAAATTCACATCCGAAGCCATATAAAGTCTCATGGTTGTAGAAAGGACATGAGGTAATGGTCACTAAACAATGCCTCGTTGAATTTAAAATAGGAGGATATAGAGATAAAATTATGTGTGATGTGATTCTCATGGATGTATGTCATGTTTTTTTGGGAATACCATGGCAGTTTGACAAAAATGTCATTCATGATGGGATAAAAAATACTTACACTTTGGAAAAGAATGGTAGAACACACATGTTGTTGCCAATAGAAAAGAAGAAAGTAAAAGGAGAAGACAACACAAGCATACTTCTCATGAGTGGGAAGGAATTCCTAAATGAGGTCAAGAGGAAACATGAGATGCAGTTTGTTGTGGTGAGGAAACCCAGAGTTTTCCTTACAAGTACTTCGATGGATGATTTTCCTGAAGAAGTTAAGGAGTTGTTGGAGAATTTTTCTGAAATAGTAGTGGATGAGTTTCCTAACTCATTACCACCCATAAGAAGTATCAACCATCATATTGATTTGATACCAGGAGCAAGTCTACCAAAAAAAGCATCATACTGATTGACACCTCAAGAGAATGAGGTAAGGAAACAAGTCTAGAATTTATTGGACAAGAGTTTGGTCAGAGAAAGATTGAATCCATGCACAGTACCAACCGTGTTAAGTCAAAATAAGGATGGAGGATGGAGAATGTGTATAGACTTGAGAGCCATAAAAAAGATCACCATCAAGTATAGATTTCATTTTCCAAGAATGGATGACTTAATGGATTGTTTAAGTGGAGAAAATTTATTTTCTATGAAAGATTTGAAAAGTGGATATCACCAGATAAGGACGAGAGAAGGTGATGAGTGGAAAACATCCTTTAAGACAAATGAAGGGTTGTATGAGTGGATTGTTATGCCATTTGGATTAACAAATGCCCCAAGTAATTTTATGAGACTGATGAATGAAGTATCGAAGGATTTCATTGGTAATTTTGTGATTGTGTATCTGGATGATATACTGGTCTTTAGCTAAAATAAACAGGAGCATTTGAGACATCTGACATTGGTGATGAGGAGACTGCAGTAGGAGAAGCTCTTGATAAATCTGAAGAAGTCATATTTTATGAAGACATAAATAATTTACTTGGGTTTTGTGATCTGTTCAAATGAATTGAAGATGGATCCAGAGAAGGTGAAAGAAATAAAAGAATGTCTATCACCAAGGAGTATATTTGAGGTGAGAATATTCCATGGATTAGCTAGTTTCTATAGGAATTTCATTAGAAATTTTAGTGGAATTTGTGCACCGATGATGGATACAACGAAGAAGAGGCACAATTATTTTAAATGGATGAAAGCGGCCGAGAGGAGCTTCAATATATTGAAGGAGAAGATAAAAACACAACCAATTCTGGTCTTACCAAATTTTGGAAAGACATTTCTAGTGATATGTGATGCAAGTGGAGTTACAATTGGAGCAGTCTTGATCCAGGACAATAAACCAGTTGCATATTTCAGTGAGAAGTTGAATGAGACCAAAATAAAGTACTCCACATATGATAAAGAATTCTATGCAGTAATTCAAGCCTTGAAGAAATGGAGGCACTACTTGCTTCCAAAAGAGTTTGTTTTGTATAGAGATAATCAAGATTTACAATTCATAACCAGATAGGAAAAATTGAATCAGAGACATGCAAAGTGGATTGAGTTTATGTAGAATTTTACTTTTGTCATAAAACACATTTCTGGAAATTCTAACAAAGTTTTTGATTCATTAAGCATGATATGTTTGATTCTACAAGAGTTTCAAGTGAAGACCTTAGGGATTGAACACCTTAAGGAAATGTACAGTGATGATCCATATTTCAGAGAAGCATACGAAGCATGTGAAAATCTTGTGCTGAGAGACAGAGGCCAGTGGAGAGAGTATATGATTCAAGAGGGATTATTATTAAAGGGAAATCAACTATGCATACCAAAATTCTCAATGAGGGATAACCTTTTGAAGGAAAATCATAGTGGAGGATTGGTTGGACATTTTGGCCATGATAAAACATTTGCACAATTGAGAAGTTCATATTATTGGCCAGGTATGAGGGCATAAGTGATAAATTTTGTAAGCATATGTAGAGTCTTCCAACATGAAAAAGTCAAAAGATAGAACACTGGATTGTATCATCCATTTCCAATACCAGAGAGGCCTTGGGATGCAATAAGCATGGATTTTGTATTGGGACTGCCAAGAACACAAATAGGATGTGATTCCATATTTCTGGTGGTGGATAGAATTTCAAAGATGGCACACTTTATCCCATGCCATAAGACTAGTGATGCAACACATTTTGCAAATTTATTTTTTAAGAAAGTTGTTCGACTTCATGGATTACCCAAAAGTATTGTCTCAGAAAAATATACCAATTTCATTGGTCATTTCTGGAGCACACTGTGGAAGAAGTTGGGGACATATTTTTCCTTCAAATCATCTTATCACCCTCAAACATATGGACAAACTGAGGTGGTGAACATAAGTTTTGGAAACTTATTGAGAAGTTTGGTCACTAGGAATCATAGTTAGTGGGATCAAATTCTTCCATAAGAAGAATTTTCATACAATGACTCACCAAACAGGAGTACTGGAAAGATTCCATTCCAAATACTGTATGGAATGTAGCCAAGAGGATTATCTGAATTGAGGTACTTAGAATAGAGCGAGTTTAGAAGTGTTGGAGCAGAAGATTTTGCTGCAAAAATGTAGAAACTCCATGGCCAGATCAAAGAGTAGTTGCAGAGCTCTATCCAAGAGTACGAGCACAAAGTTTATCAACATCACAAAGAGCTTCAATTTGAAGTAGGAGATCAGGTTCTGGAACATCTCAAGAAATAAATATTCCCATGGGGAACATATAATAAATTGAATATGAAGAAGATAGGGCCATGTAATATCTTAAGGAAGTTTGATGCAAAATCCTATGAGATTGAGTTGCCAGATGATGTGGGCATATCACCCATATTCAACATATCATACTTGTATCCTTACAGGGAAGATGAAGTAGGAGAAACAAAAGACTAGAAAGAGATTCAATGGGAAAAGCAAATGCTTGTAGCAGAAAAGCCACATATGGAGAAGATCATTAATCAAAGAGTTGGCAGGAAGACCAGAAGGAAAACATACTACGAGTATCTGGTAAAGTGGAGGGGACACCCCATAGAGGATTCCAGTTGGGTAAGCAAAGTAGATGTTCAGAGGCATGGAAAGACAGTGCAGGAGCTCATGGACAAGAGTCCATAATTTTTTTTGCTAGAGGAGTATGATGTAGGATCATCGTTAGCAAAGCACACATGGAGAGACAACTCGATGCCATAACATGCCTTTTGAATGATCTTGGAATCTTAAACACTGGCGTTTCATGTCAATCTTTTTGAACGAATAATTAGAAGAAGATCAAAATGGCTTGGAAGCAAATACAATTAGTGAGATCTAGGAGTTTCACTCTCAGACTTTAATGTAACGAAACTTAAGGGGTAGTTAGTTTTTTTTTTGGAATCTTCTCTTCTTAGAGAAGACAAGTAGTCAGATGAAACCCTAAGAGCCCTATGGGATAAATAGAGGTGTTGTATGCCTAAATGAGGCTGCTGCAAAGTAATAGGAGATTGTTTTGATTAGTTGTTGCTGAATTTTTAGTTATTGTTTTATCATAGTTGTATCCATTTACATTTAAATGAATATAATAGAGGAAAATTGATCCAATGCATGGTGTTGCTATTCTTTACAGTTCCCTGCTATTTTTTGTTCTCATGAATGAATGAGTTATGTTATTGAGTATATGAAACTGTGAAGTATTTGGATAAGTTTCAATTGTTTTTTTCCTTGAACTTATGCAAGGAGTGCATACTGTACGCCAAGAGTGTGTTTAACAAAGTCTTTTGGCTCAAATCCTAGAAGCGATAGTGTGAAAGTTCCATTTGTAAGGAGTACAAAGAAACTGCTACAAGGTGTGCACAGTCTCCCGCAAGAAGCTAAGTCTTGCGTAAGAATCTGTTGCAAGGAGTGCACAGATTCAAAGTTTGACTAAGTGTTGGAGTAACCCTATAAGTAGTTAAAGGGTTCGAGAAATAAAGCTCAAGAGAGATAGTGGGAGAAATATTCAAAGGGAGTGAAGCTCTGAAGGTTTCACAAGTTATTGGTCAAGATTCTTCCAGGAGGGAGCGAGGTTGTTCCAGATCATTGGATCTGGGAAAATCACATGAGTTTTAAGCCTCTATGTGCACACAGGAGAGAGGATTCTCTAAAGTTCCAAAAGAGGTTAGGGACCGTCCATCATCCAAAGGGATAGGTGGCATAATATCTACAAATTTGGAGCGGAAGCACTTCAGAAGTTTTGTAGACAAGGAGAGAACAAAATTGCCGAAGAGCCGGACTGAGATAGAACTTGGTCGTTGGTTTCCTGGAGATACATGTTAACAGGTTTGAGACTCTGGGAAATTCATTTTGGAAGATTTCAGTTGTGGAGTATGAAAAAATCCCAAACTCCCGAAGGACAAGGTAGATCACAAATGTCCATTGCAGAGGGCACATGGTGAGAGATCAGGAAGTTGGAAGGCCTAACACTGTGAAATGAAGTCGATGGGAGCGGAGAAGATCTGGACCGTCAGCTCTAGAAGGACATGTGGCAGAAATTCATTGTCTATGGGTGAAAACACTCTGGGGGAAAGAGAGTGTGCAGGAGTTGAAAAATTCTGAAGCCCGAATAGCTGAGATGAACTGTGACCATCAAATTCTGAAGGACACGCATCAACAGATCATGAGCTCTGGGAGAAAGCACTCTAGAAGAAGGCAAAGGCATAAAGTTGAGACTTTCGAAGCCCGAAGAGCCTAAGGAGTTTATGGTGTTTTATATGTGTAATGGAAATCAACGGTGTGGAACCCTTGCGAAGTGTAGAGGTGAAATTAGCAGACACGCTAGTTCTCGACCCGCTATTCACTGACGCCATTGATATCGTCGGGTTGGAGTTTCAACGGCCACGATTAGATCGGGTAGGGTGAGCACTTTTATGATTGCAGAGATTGAGTCCTCTGATAAAGGGAGAGCATGTTGGTGCCCCACAATCATTGTGGATCGTCGATCAACGAGAAAATTGGCAACGGTTGGATCACGATCACGAAAACCTGAGGGACGACGAAAGGTGATTATACCAGAGCGAGGTGGTTATCATATGACCTGTGCCTTGGGTGATATTTGGGCCTATGTTTGATTTAGGTTAATACCAACAAGGTCTCGAGAAGCTAATAAAACTCGAGGAGATTAAGATCCTTGACCGGGAGGTCGCGCATCCCCAAGGGAGAGTAGGGGGTCTGCATCAATATATCTCTCAGTGCACTAGGTGACCAAATCCTTACAATCAAAAAATTTTGGGACACAACCTACGCGTGCAATTCCAAACATCCAGATTATTTCCTTCTGGGCAGAAGGGGATGAACAATAGCAATATTCCCTGGACCACTGAAAACTATGATCCTCATGCCAAAAAATATTCAGTGTATCTCCACATAATTGTTTTCAAGTTTCTTCCATAAGTCGATGAGAATGTTCCCTTGCTCCAAATTATGTTAGGAATTAACACTGGAGGGAGATGATATAATCCTCCATAAATCATGTTTTAATGTGTTTTAATAGGATATATCCTTGAGCCATTCGCTTATTAATGACCATCCTTTCGAACCTGTATGGTAAGTTATTATCATTAAAAGAATAGTAAATGTGCATTGGAAAGGGCGCAAGGGTGGTGGGGAAGGACGAGAAAATATGTGATTTGAGATTTTTTTTTGTGAACCTAGGAACCCACAAACCTGAGAGCCCGCGATGGTACGAGGTGAGAAATTGGATAAGTATGGGATGATACAGAGATCAGATGGACTCATGTAGGAAGAATTATACTTAGGAAGTTCAGGGAGTCCGAGGATCAAAATGTAGATCACGGAACTCTTTGGTGCAATATATCTATCACAGAACATAGGACCGTGAAAGTTGGATCCCATCAACCCAGGAACCCGTGATTTTAGAATCAGCTAAGTATGGGATATCACAGGGGTCGGTCGGAATCATGATGGGAAGTTGTATATGTAGATGAAAAATTGTAAGTCTGCCAACCCAGGAACCTGCGGTCTAAAAGAATTCGACTAAGTGTAGGACTAGAAAGGGATAGTAAGAGGGAAAAAAGAGAAGGGAAAAACGGGTAAGTGTAGAAGAGGGAAAAGAAAGGTAGAAAAAAATTCGGGAGAATAGAAAAGGGGAGGGAATTTTTGGAAGTGGGAAATGTCCTCAACACATCTATCTAGTCACCAAACCAGGGTAGTGGCTCTTGGTGGCATAACCAAGAGAAAGGGGGTATCATCATGAGCCAAAATTCTCATCTCCATGAAATGATTGTGGATAACATTGTCACCTCTGGTCACCAAGCCATGACAATATCCCACATATTTTCCCTTGAAGCATAAAAGAAAAATATCAAAAGCAATGAAGCTAAGAATAAAAGGCATTGAATGGGCTAGGAAAAATCTGGCATCTATGACAAGGTGCAACTTGCCCTCTACAATTAAGGCACCCATAGGTAAGATCTGCATTTCCTTGTTATCACTACACCCCATGCCCAAACACTTACCCCGCACCACCTCACATGCACTTACATGAGATATACAGGTTCTCACCTGGGAAACACCCTAAACTTAAGGAGGATTATCCCAATAGGACATCCTGAGAGATTCTCCAAAATTGACTTGTTAAATTGCATAACATCTTTGAGCATTTTTCTGGGTAAAGAGGGGTTTGATGCACATGTTTGAGTAATTTGATTTATTGTATGTGATTTACATGTTATGATCCCTATGACTTATGAAACCTTAGAGGTTGTACTGATTGTTGATGTAGGACCTTGCCTGGTGGACAGGTACACATGGGGAAAGGATTAGCTCAGACCTTCATGGGGATAAAAGCCCATAAAAGGATGCTATAAACCCAGCCCGGGGCAAGAAGATGTCAGAGACTTGCACCCGGAAGAAAGAAGGATGTTGCACCAATGATATCCTGGCAGACCTAAACCCAGGGGTATATTTCTCTTCCACCTGGATGTTGACCTTTGGGATCCCATGACGCCACCTTTGTGACCCTAGACATCATCTAGAGTCAGGGTTTGCACCTTGAGGTCATTTGTGAGTTTATTGACATGTGTGGGCATCATCCAAGGCCATTGGAGGCCAAACATCATGCTTCTGGAGCCCAATGTTTCACCTTAGGGGCTCAACATCACCCTAGAAGGGAATGACGTCACCTTTGAAGATGATTTTAGGGTTTAATTTCTTTTATTTATGTAAAAACTGGATTTTTGATGTAATTAGGCTAGGTTGACCTTTTAATGACCTAAAATTAATTAAAGGTCATTGATATTGTATCAATAGAGAGAAAGTACTCTCATTTTTCATAATCACTCATCACACACTAAGTGAGGTATGAAATTTGTGCCCTTTTTGGGAGTTATTGGTTGAAATTGGGAGGCACACTTGTCTTGGAGGCTAAAATTTGCAACTTGGATAATTTCTTGGTGAAGTTACTTGGCAATCTAGGGTTTTATTACTTGATTAGTCTTGGTGAAGTAAGTAAATATGCAATTCTTCATTTCATTTGAATGGTTATGGTATATTTTCTTATTCATGTTAAAGATTATGAGATTTCTTTCTTGACAAACCCTAGGAGTAAAAGAACTTAAGTTACTACTTCTTTTCTCTTCATTTGCTAGACTTTGCTAAGGTGATTTAACTTAGAGAAACTTCTAAAGCCCTAAATTCTATCTCTTTAGAAGCCATTGTCTAGTTATTGTTTCCCTCAATAATTTTCATTAAGTCTAAGGAAGGAAGATTTTCTAGGTCCTAAAATTGCTTACTCTCTAGTGAACCTGTCTTTAGGGTTTGGATGTTTGAGGCCTTGAAGTGACAACACCTCCTCCATCCATCTCTTCACCTTAGACAAGTATAATAATTTTGTGATTTCTTCCAAGAGAAAACTTTCACCTATAGACTCCATTACCCCTTAAATGCACCAGCCCACTTGCTTTAGTGAATGATTGATCAAACAAACTCTCAAACCTTCTTCCTTAAATATTTACTAACTTTTAGTATTTACTAACCCTAAACTAAACTAATTCACTAGTTAACTTGTTGCTATTGTAAATATTGTTGGCATGTTTTCAGGCAAGTGTGCTTGTCATTGATGGCAAGTTCAGAGTATGCAACGATGGAAAAATAGGGACAACATAAGCTCAGGAGGATAAGTGCAGAGGTGCATGCACATCACAGGAGTGTGCTTGAACATTTGATGGTTTACAGCCAGGTAAGGAAGATCAGGGATAAATTGATCTGACTCCATTTCGGAGTTTCAGATACCGGGAGTTGGGGATGTCAAGAACTCTTACTACAAGAGTCCCCAAATCATGAAATGCAAAATGGAGAAATGATCTGAGCCTTTGGATGGAGAATTGATCAGGGACAGACGTGTGGCAAAAGATCAAAGCACCACAAAGACTCTATTTCAGAGTTTCACAGACCGGGAAATAACTCCATTTCAGAGTTTCAAATACTGGGAGTTGGAAGAGTCAAGACTCTTCATCATCAAGAGTCCCAGAATCGCGAAATGTGAAACACTGAAATCTCAAAAGAAGGAGGACAATTTCAGATACCGGGAGTTGGAAGAGTCAAGACTCTTCATCATCAGGAGTCCCAGAATCGCGAAATGCGAAACCCCGAAAACCCGAAACCCAAAATAGGCACACCAACAAAGAATTTCGAGACTAGGAAATAACTCCATTTCGGGGTCTTGGATACCAAGAGTTGAAGTGTCGAAACACTTCATCATAGGAGTGTCGAAATGCCGAATCGCCGAAATGTGAAATGATGAAATCCCAAAATAGGCACACCAACAAAGATCTTCGCAGACCGGGAAATAAATCCATTTCGGAGTCCCAGATACCAGGAGTTGAAGTGTCAAAACACTTCACCACAGAAGTGCTAAAATGCCGAATCACCGAAATGCAAAACAAAAAAATACCAGATCTTTGATACGACTCCATTTTGGAACTTTGGATACTAGGAGTTGGAGGAGTTAAGCACTGAGACTCTTCACCACAAGAGTCCCAAAACGGCGAAATGCGAAACACTGAAATGTCGTTGATCCAACTCCATTTTGTAGTTTCGGATACCAGGACTTGGAGTTGTCAAGAGCTCTCACATCAAGAATGATGAAATCACAATATGCGAAATCACGAAGAGATATGGTCCGTCGAATCATCAAGAGTGTGGACCATTGATTCGACTCCATTTTGGAGGTTCGGATACTAGGAGTTGGAAGAGTCAAGAGTTGAGACTCTTCATCAAAGGAGTCCTGAAATTCCGAAATGCAAAATGTCGAAATGCGAAATGTGAAAACACCTTTTTGGTGTAAGCCTTGGTCACTGTTGGAGGTCACATCGTCGAAGATTTGTAGAGAAGAACTCGAATAGACAAGATCCAATTCGGATTTTGGGACATGGAGAATCGAGACTCTTCACCACAAGAATGCTGAAATTTTGAAATGTCGAAATGTGAAATAAACACAAGATCCTACTGATCCAATCCAATGGTGCAGGTGAATTTAAGTATGATCGGAGGGCTACTATTTCACTTCATAGTGTAACTTCTAGAAACAACTGATGGCTTTTTCCAGAGGGATGAAACAGGCCTTAGTGTGATCTCCAGAGAAGATGAAGAGGCTCGAGGCATCTTCGGGTGGAAGGAAGACTATTCTTAGAAGTGTTTGACAGATGGAAGAGGGTTGAATCCTGTAACTGCAACATAGAGGATTAGCTCAACTTTGATAGAGAAGATGAAGAGTCTCAACTGAGAGACGGGCTAAGGAATATTAGCATAACACCCAGTGATGATGGATGCATGGGTTTAACTGCCAGAGAAGCTGAAGAGTTGCTATGATGATCAGGCAGAGCGCTCGACATGGAGAGATCATGCAGAAGAGTGGCGAGATAGCATGCACAAGGTGCACAGAGACTATAAGTATGCATAACAAAGAAGAGATTGGTGTTGTTGTTGAACATTTTTGAGGTGTGTAGAATGAGGCAGAGTGCAACAGCTAGAATGCACATAAGAGGAATAGTGCATTGAAGGGACATGGCGCACAGAGCGTAAAAGGCAGAAGAACAGAAAGTGAAAGGAGGTGTGCATGAAGACAACGAGGCAGACAGAGCAGGGCAGTGTAGTAGAAGAATGATGAGACTGGTAAGCCATTGATGACCATTATATCACTATAATAAGTTTCAGTAGAAAAGATTTATATTTCAGGGTGGTAGGGAGGTGCTAGGGAGGACTGTTGTCCTCAGAAGTTCAAGTGGGTGCTTGAACACAAGGAGTTGTAGCTTCCATCTAGTTGTAGCTAGAGAAACTAGGGTGGCAGGGTGGTGCAAGGGAGAATTGTTGTTCTTTGTTATACAGGTTGGTGCCTGTGTGACTCGAAGTTGGTGCTTCCATCCAGTTGGTGCTGGAACACTTAGGGAGTTGTTGCTTCCTTCTAGTGGGTGCTAGAGAAACTGGGGAGTTGGTGCTTCCTTCTAGTGGGTGATAGAGAAACTAGGGAGTCAGTGCTTCCTTCTAGTGGGTGCTAGAGAAAACAGAGAGTTGGTGCTCTCAGGAAGTTGTAGCTTGCAAAACAGAGGTTGTAGCCTCACAATGAGTTGGAGCTCATATGTATGATAATGTAAAGAATGTAAAGATTACTTATTATATAAAGAAGAAGAGGTTTTTACCCTTTATGGGTTTCCTCAGGAAATAATTGTCTCTGTGTATCTCATATGTGTGAATGATGTTGAATGTACTATTTCTTACTTCCCTGCACTATTGTGATTGTCATTGAGTGTTTTGTAAAGAGTTTAAAATAAGCATAATTGTTTAATCAAGGTTACAACTGATTCACCCCCCCTCTCAGTTGTTCAACAAATATTTTCTACAACCATAGTAATATACATTAATTTGCTGCATACATACACATAACTTGCACTAAAATCATTAAAAATTTTCTTGTAAGAATTGTCAAATAATCTACTAGATTTATGCCAAGTTTACACAATGTTTTCTTGCAATTCTGAGCCCTAGAAATTGCTCCCATTACAAAAGATTGCTACAGCCATCTAACTGCAACAAATTCTTTGCAAAATCAACATTTAATGCTATCTAGACATTGCTAAAATTGCTTGTGACAATTGATTCTCATTTTGCTTAGTTAAAGATACATTTTCATTGCCTTTTCAAGATATTCCAGGACATATTTATCGCAGTTGTTACAAAATAATTATTGATGTTGTAAACTATTACATTGTTGCAAATTTATATCATCTAGCTTATTTTTCAAAGGTTCATGGTCTTATGAAGCATTAACATCATTTGGTACTTGAAAGATTCTATATTTTTCCTTTGTTTTCTTGTTTTGGGTAGGTACATTATATATTCACGTTGTTTCATCTCTTAAAAAACTAGAGAAATTTTTTACTTGAGTGACCAGTGAGAGGGAGAATTTCTTGCATCCTTTCCTTAGTCTTATTAGCCCTTTAGGTCACTGGGGACGTCTCCCCTGGGGTAAATTTGATAAACTTCTAAACATAAAGGGGTTTCCTATTAAGGTGATAGTGATAGGTCACCCCCTATTACACCAATCATGCATCCACTTGCCTTGGGATTTGGACTAGTACAAATTGTGCGATAACATGAACCATACCAATATTAATAAACAATATATTAAAATAAACAACAATTCTAAAAAGAATAATGGTTGTGACACCTATGCACCCAAGAACATTGGAGGTGTAAGAAAAATTATCAGAGTTGATTAACATATTTTAGTTATGAAAATTTTGAAGATTAGCATATTTTGATCTTAAAAATTTGGAATTAAAAGAAGAGATCATTTGGTTCCTTGATTGTTTGAATATGCTAAGGTAACTAAATTATTATAATTGTGCGTGTCCTTGTCCTCAAATACTTTATTCCTAAACTTATGGTTGGTTACTAAGATTTAAGATGTCATGATTAGTGATATTCTTTTAGAAAAGTTGATATGGGTTCTTCTTCAAGTATTTCACTTTTTCATATAAATTAAATAAAATGAGTTATAAAATTCGAAAATTAAGGTATAGAACATTTTAGTGAAAAAAATTGTTGAATCTTATGAAGGGTAAGGAGACATTTCCCATTAATTTTTTTTTTGAATTAGTGAAGTTTTAAGAACATGATAAATATGCACAATATATTATCAATTATACTAATATTTATTATATATATATATACTTACTTTTTCCATGTTGCCACATAACCATTTTCTAGCTTCTAAAAAAGAATGAGATCGTTGATATCTTTGAGTCCGAATCAATAATCACCTCACAAAAAGTGAACATCTCACAAGTGAGATTAGAACATAAGTGAGGATGATAATAACTTTTCCTTTCTATCACTTGAGCTAAACCCAATTAACTATCACTCATCTTATTACTACTGTTAATATCCTAATTTTAACTAATCTATACAAAACCTAAACTACTTTATAAAACTTGTATAATACCTCTAATACAATACATATTCTATACTTAACTCATATTCCAATAAATTATTAAAAAAAAAACATAAAATTGTGAAGATATTGATTCCTTTGTTAATTCACCAATAATGATGACTAGTAAGATTGAGATTATGAAAATGTTTTTTTATTAATTTTGGCCCAAGTTAAAAGTGAAAGTAAAATTAGTTGATATTGGATTCATAAGTTTTATCTTAGAATGGTGAGAGATATATAGTAAAATTAGTTGATATTGGATTCGTAAGTTTTATCTTAGGATTGTTAGAGATATGTAATTTGTTGATTAAAAATAAGGTCATGTATTAATGTTGTTATATATTTATACAGAACATTTATTATATAAGATTTATTTTGTTTATTATTTTATTACTATTTATTATTAAATAATTAAGTCTTTTTTAATTATTTATATTGATATATTATTTTATATTGGTGGATAAGTATAGTATGAAAGTTGTATTATATATGAGTTTTTTTTTTATTATTTTATTAAATTCATTATTAAATAATTAAGGGGTTTTAATTATTTATATTAATAAATTATTTTATATTGGTGGATAAGAATAGTATGAAAGTTGTATTAAATAGAGTTAGAAACAATAGAAAAAAGGAGTGAAGAAAGAGACGTAAAACTCCAAATAGAGCTAGAGGCAATGATTGATAAAAAAATTAAAGATACCATTCAAACTC
>JZKD02S1810807.1:28109-61883 GCA_000966675.3 Picea glauca
GAGGGAAAATGGAATTGTGAGGGTCCTTTGGGATTGGGATGAGAGTTTTTAATCATGTTTTACTTTATGTATTCAAATTTTGATTTAAAACATAAATATGAGATTTTGAATGTATCATAGAAGTTTTGATTTAAAAACTTAATTATGTGATCTTGAAAATATTATAAATGGTAGTATTTTAAGTTTTGATTTAAAAATTTAATTATGCGATTTTGAGAATATTATAAATTGTAAAAACAAAATTATAATGATGGAAAATGTAACATAATTATGGACAAGTTTTGTTTTAAAAATTTAATTATGAGATTTTGATTTAAAACATAAATATGAGATTTTGAATGTATAATCGAAATGTTGATTTAAAAACTTAATTATGTGATCTTGAAAATATTATAAATGATAGTATTTCAAGTTTTGATTTAAAAACTTAATTATGAGATTTTGAGAATATTATAAATTGCAAAAACAAAATTATAATGATGTAAAATGTAACATAATTATGGACAAGTTTTGTTTTAAAAATTTAATTATGAGATTTTGATGATATTATAAATTACATTATTCCTTAAATGTAAAGACAAAATTATAATGGTGGAAAATGTGATATAATTATGGGTAAGTTTTGTTTTAAAAACTTAATTATGAGATTTTGAGAATATTATAAATTACAATATTTCAAGACAATTATGATAATGGAAAATGTGATATAATTATGGATAGTTGTGTCATATTTGAATTAATATAGATTATTTAAAACATTAATGTTAGAGTACTTAATTTTTAATAGGGTGTGCTCCACTTGATTCATAATATAAATATTAATTATAGTATCATGTAATTAATTTTATTGCTTAATTGAAAATATGATTACAACATATAAATATAGGTAATTATTATTTATTTTGTTTAGAAATTTATTGGAGACCTTATTTCACACATTGAAATTATATGGTGACTAGTTTATATAAATAACTTTATTTATAACTAATTGTTTTTATCTATTTTGGAAAATTTCATAGTTGTAGTTAAGTGGGATGTAAAAAAAATAATGCATATTATTTTTTATGTAAATGTTGAAAGGATGATGAGAAGTAAGAATTGCATGTGAGTGTTGAGATGTCGGTGAGGATAAGATTGCATGTGAATTTTGAGAATATGAAGATGAGTTGCAAGAGGATAAGTAACAACTTCATATTAAAATTGGGGACATGTCTTGTTAACATCATTGAAAAGTTATTTTTTAAAATAAATGACCCATCAATGAGTTAACTGAGATGATGATAGTTTATATATTAATGGCTTTGATATATAGATGGTTAGACATTGAATGACATGTTAATTAATGTTTTAGCACTATGAATTAGATCTTCTGATAAATGCATGACCTTACTTGAAAGAGAGGGAATGTTGGTTTAGATCTTGATTTGTGTGGTCAACATCATACCATTTACGTTTAAGCATATTCTTGATGAGGAGGAAGAGCTCGTGTTTTGATTTTTGATCCATAGGAGTGGCTAGAAATATGAGTGAGATTATATTGACTTCCAATATGGGGGCCACACATAGTATGATGTCTACATATGTAGGGTGAAACATGACATGGGTCTTATATTTACCTGATATATATAACATGTTTACAACCTAGTAAGTTTCTTCAATTATGGAGCATGCAAGTGGAGATTCCTTTAGTTAATTTGAAATCACAATCACGTTAAAATAAAATCAAGTGTCATTGTTGTTATTCACTCTTATTGTCTCCATTCATTTTAAAAGGAAAATGATTATGAATAAGTTAATTTTCTTTTATTAATGACATAAAAATAAATAAATAAATAAAACAAATTTTGCTTATTATTGAGATAAGATATACATTATATGAATATCTATTCATCTCAACAATATTTATCATGTGAAATGAATTTAAAAAGATGTACAACATATTTAACTATTTTTCATAATGTTGATATTGATGCAAGTTTTTCAATTAACAAGAATTTTAATACAAATTTTATTTACATTCTAATTTATTTATAACCTCTTAGTTTTTAATAATGAAATGAATTTAAAAAGATGTACAACATATTTAACTATTTTTCATAATGTTGATATTGATGCAAGTTTTTCAATTAACCAGAATTTTAATACAAATTTTATTTACATTTTAATTTATTTATAACCTCTTAGTTCTTAATAATGAAATGTTGATTCACATACATAATTGAACATGATAATGTATTTAATAATATTTTTATTAAATTAAATAATAATAAAAAAATTATTAAAAAATATGGTGTTTAGAATTATTCAAAATCCCAAAAACCAAAATAACACCCACGACACAATGCAAATAAAGTTGGATTTAAACATCCTTGAAACTATATCCTAGTAAGTAATGTAAAAGTTCAAAAATAAAGTTGGATATAAATATCCTTGTAGTAAGTACTGTAAAAGTTAAAAAATAAATTAGATAAAGTATAAATTAAAACTTGTAAAATACAATATTTCGTATATTTTAAAAATTATAATGAAATAAAAATATATATCTTCAATTGATGAATTATCTCACAAACAAAAAAACAAATGAGATATGATGATTTGTACTCCATGAAATTGTAAATCAGAAAAATTGAAATACTTATAATAATTGACAAATTTGTGCTTGCTAAGGTGAAATGATTTGGTGAAGATGGTTAAGTAATCTTTGTTACATGAGAAAAGAACATGATTTCTCATAGTGAATGCTTTTACTCTTTTTTGCAAATTGTCTTTTCCTCGATATATGGAGATTGATTAGTGAAATCCATACAATAGTTCATATGAATATTGTAATTTATGAGTAAATCCACGTGGCAAGGTCATAAATGGATCTTATATTATGCGAATTGTATTTTCCTCGATATATGGAGATTGATTAGTGAAATCCATCAATAGTTCATATGAATGTTGTAATTTATGAGTAAATCCACGTGGCAAGGTCATAAATGGATCTTATATTATGAGGAATAATGTAATATATTTGAAATTTGAGATAAGAATATTGGTTAGAATTTATAATTTAAGACACCTCCATAAGTACTAAAAGAATAGAATATATTACTTGATAAGTACTAAAAACATAGAAGTTAAAAGAGTCTGGTAATGAAAGTGAGGATTATTAGCAAAGACACATTCGAGAGTGTCATCATAAAAGAGAACAAATAAGTTTTGACAAAATTTTCTCAAGTGAAAGAATGTGATTTTTTTTGAAAAAGTTGCAGGTGGATGTTGATACAATTACTTATATTGAGAAGGGGTGAATTAGTATAAAATTGTTTTTACTTTATTTTATTGTATTGAAATCATCATTTCATTACATTACTAACCATAAGCAATCAATAATAAATATATATAGATATATAGTGCATAATACTCAAATATTTATCATGGAAATCGAAATGGGAGAATATCACATGAAATTTTTGTTTAAATATGCTCACAGGGAACAACCCTGCTATAGACACCAATATGTTACAATGTTTACAGGCACCAACCTGAAAGAGACACCGATCCCTTTTCTGAACGCCAATTCAACAACACCTATAGGCACCAACCTACAATTACAATATTTGTAGGCACCAACTTGGTGGAGACACCAATATCCTTAACTTAGCACCAACTCAACAAGGTGTAGGCACCAACCCACAGGAGACACCAATCTCTTCAACTTTTCTATTTGGATCTTCTGTTTGGATCAAGTTCTTCTTAAACTATCATTAGTCCAAAATCATCACTTCATTTCAAGCTTCCACCTGCATAAATTTTTTGTTTCAACAACTCCTTTGTTATTTCTATAATTACCATTAAACTCTCCACCTGTTCACATTCAACAAGACTTCAAACATTCTTTGTTTGACCTCGCACCTCTCTGCCAACCTTAGACGTTTACATCTCTCTCTCTTTCATTTATCACATCTGAGAACCTCATAGCTTCTCTTCTACACTTCAACACCACAACACATTCTATAAAATGGATTAACACATAATTGTATATAGGCATCACTGTATGGAAATTTTGGGTCTACCCCAAGTTGAGAAAGGTCAAATCCATGCATCGAGCTTATATGCCCAAGGATTCTTCCTTATTCCACAAATTGTGTTTACTAGGTTGGCTCCAATTTCCTTTGACTCTTCTTCAAATCGAGTTGTAAAACAATCCTTTGAAACCGGTCCCAATCTCCTCCAATTTCACATGTGATATGTTCATTGGTCAAATTACATGAGTGTTAATGAAAAAAATCTGTTGGATGAGTTTTATATCAAGTATCAACTGTCAATCTGTTCACTGAACACCAAAACACACAACACAACATCAACGATAAAAAACCATCATACGATCCTTGGATTAAATCACAAATTTGATTGATCTAGTTCCCCGAATATCAGGACCACTGGGGTATCGAGTATCGAACTTGCTAGAGTATCGCGTATAAGACCCATCAGACCACCGGGTATCAGTCATATAGAACTACCATCTATCGGGTATCGACTTATTGAAACACAAGCAATATTCAAAACATTGTTGAGGTCCTGATATGAAACCTTGCCTATGGAACCCTGCATAGATTCAATCACTTTATGCCACATGTATTGACATGTCACTAGAACCACCACAAAATTAACTCTTCACCTTCAACTATTTTCCCTATTTCGGTCGATTCAATCTCAGCCATTGATCTTTTCTTCATCGAAATACTAACCCATTAGGGTATCGACTTACTACGGTACCACACTTTCAAGAAGTCACTCCAGTCTAGGCATCTGATATCCGATATACCTGATACACTAACTGGACCACCAAGACTACATGGTCACCGACACACCAGGCCCCCAGTTCCTTTCAAGGGTGTGCTCATACTCCGATATGGTATATTGGGCCACTAGGATTTGGGATCATCAAGTCACCAATACATTGGTCCCTCGAGAATTTTACACTGCGCTTTCACCCATTCACTCAAGTTACATGATATCCAATATTAGATATATTGATCCTTCAATCTTATCTATTGATCTTCGATGATCAATGGTTAAGACTCCCTAGATATTCTCTTCATCAAAATCCGTGTCCCCACCATAGGGGAACTGTCCCACCTGGAACCTTTTTCACCACGCAATCACTCTGGTACGGTATACACTACCCATAGGTACAATATATGGTTGGGGCACCATGACATTAAGACTTTATCCATGCATTTTCAAACACTCAATCTGGTCCATTTATCCGATATGTTGGGCCCCATGGATAAAATTTAACACTTTGCATAGGGTTTCATAACTCGCCCATTCACATTAAAATCATGTAAGAGTGCCTTTACCTTATAAATCCATTGCAAATGTTTTTTATTATGAATGTGGGATATATTTACTGTCGCTTATATTACTTCAATCCAGTTAATCGGGAAAACAAGACCTCCCTTACCAGGATCATTGTTGCTTAGACCTTCAACACATGCCTGAGCTTCCTCTACACCCTCAGACTTCAAATATTTATCTAAATCAGTTCTCCTATGGCTCCCTTAGATCTTGTTTCTCTCATTCTTCACATTGTGATCAGAAACCTTGTACATGACTCCTTCAAATCGGAAACCATCTACTTTTGTAGTTTCTTTGTCTGGTCTGATTCACAATATGAACACTTGATATTCTCTTTGGCCTTAGTAGTCTCCCCGTGTCTTTGACATCAATGACAACAAGATTTCCAACAATGGAAATTTGTTATAGCATATTTTTCCACTCCATATGTATATATATACTCATTGGTTCTAATTCTAAATACACCTAAAATTGAAGATCAAAATTCCTCCTCAAAATATTTAAAAAACACTCTTTGGCAATCCATATGCTACTCTTGATATGACAACTAAAATATGCAACTTTATAAACAGTTTTTTACCTTCAGAAACTTGCATATTGTTAAGCCCTAAATCATGTCACATTACCCCATAATTGGGGCATATTACATTAGTATTGTTATTTTATTTCTGTCGGATTGGGTCCATTAGTTGTAATTGTAACCCCTAGTCTCCTATATATACCAAGGAGACCTTTTCATTTGGAATCATCTTGTTTTGTGAATTCATGTGTTGTATAAGGAGCTTTCCCCCTCAAAGAGGATTATTATATGAATGTATCTCTCTTTCAAGGTGTGGAGTATTTATTCTGAGTTTTTTATGCTATTTTGATATTTGGTTCTTAACATTTCGTATCAACGCTAGACAATCCTTGGGACTGACTTCTTCAAAACAAGTCTTCTTGGAATTTCTGCTACAATATATATATATATATATATATTCAAGAAGGTTTCGAGATATGTAATTTATATGTTGTAGAGGAGACATATATAGCTAGCATGGGTACAAATTTCATATCTTGGTTCATTATATTTTTGGAGATACATTCTTTTCAAGTTAGGGTTTTTGACTAGTCCTGAAACTAGTTTGAAACATGTCTTCTTGGAATTTTCACTCCCCAATTTTTTTGGCTTCGTTTTAGGTTCTAAAATTTTTATGGTATGAAGGAGGAATAATGAAGTATCTTGTGTACAAATTTCATCCCTTTATTCACATTACTCTGACATTTATTCTCTGAGGAAATCAGGGCTTTTGGATGGTCCAGATTTTAGTATAAAACATGTGTTCTTGGGAAAACTGTTATATCGGAAGCTACATACCTCCAAATTGAGTGAGACATGTTCCATTGGTTAGGGTATGGACCTAAGTTTTACTGGTGCAAATTTCAAGTTCTGAAGTGAAGACATGGACACAGGACGTACAAGTTCACTCTCCTAAAGAGGAAAAAAACAACACATCTTGGGAAAGTTATCATTAAATTCTCTTGGAGAATCCAATATTGGTATAACCCGTGGGGTTGGAAATAAAACACATTAGGCTAGCTCAGACTGGAATTTTAGAATAACAAGGGATGAAATCGTAGAGCTATAGTAGAAGAAAGGTCGGTTGGCAAAACAATCTCCAAATCAAGGTTTTAAAAGGTGCATTTGTTTTTTGGAAATTTGCATAGCTTTTGACTACAAGATCCAATTGGGGTGATTCAAAAAATGGAATAAAGTGGGATAAAAGGAGTATCACATACATTTGGGAGAATCTTAGGGATTTTTAGGTACATATCTATTCTAGCATCTCTAAACGTAGGAGATTTCGTTACTTGTCAGTGCTACAACCCAGGGACAATGTGGTTCTTCCACGTACCTAGAGAATATTAGAAGGTTCCTTTCGAATGATTTCCTATTAGAAAAAAATACTACGGATTTGAGCTACTACATACCTGGTGTATATTGGGAGACCCCCTATAATCCTGAGACCAACTAAGTAATCCATTTGGCCGTCTTGTTTCTATAGTACACCGAGAACAACACTCAGGGAGATCACTCTCTAGTACCTGGGTAGTCAAATAGTATGGCTAAGGGCATGGTCAAGCCTCCTTAGTTAGTTCCCTAAGATATTGGGTCGAGTAATATTGTTGGAACCCACACATATATCAGAGAGATATAGCACCTGACACTCCCTTTTTTGTGAGGGCCTCTACCTAAGCCAATTAGTAATTCCTATCTTGCAGTGATACTTGGCCAACATGCCACCAAAAAAGGGAGCTTCTACACCAAATAATCCCTCAGACAATCCTACTTGGACTCTTGATGAAGGTGAATAAATGTGAAAGGACATAGATTATTCACAAAAGAAGGAAGTAACAAAAGATGAACTATAAAGGATGATGGATTCAACTGAAGCTAATATGGAAGCAATGATGAATACTAAGATAGATGACTTAAAAGGGGAGATCATGGAAGGGTTGAAAAAATTGCAAATAGAGAGACCACCTGAAAGTGACAATGTATCCCATGAAATTCATGATGAGGACACAAGGAAGATGAATCAAGACTGGAGAAACTCCATATTTGGGTTGAATACCAACCACTTTCCTAATATCAATATGAGGAAGTTTGATGGCAAGGATCCAATCACATGGATACTCTAGATGGAGCAGTTCTTTGATCTACATGACGTGCCTCACACACAAAAGGTACGAATTGTATCCTTATATTTAGAACCCAATAATTTTGTGTGGTATCGATGGATTTGTTCTCACAAATCACTTGTCACTTGGACAATTTTCATGGAAGAAATGATAGCACACTATGAAGATACAAGGAGAAATACCTTATTCAACCAATTGATAAATCTCAAGAAAAAGGGTTTAGTTGCGGAGCACATTGAGAAATTCCAAATATTGAATATAAAGGTAACTGATATTCCATATGAGCACCTGATTGATGTCTTCGTAGGAAATTTAAATGATAACATTCAACATGAGGTTCTCCTTTGGGAATCCAAATCATTGGAGAATGCATTCAGGGTGGTGAGAAATGTTGAAAGTAAAAATATGGCTATGGTTGCTAGAAGGACCATCCCTAACATCTATAGAGAGAATAATGTTCCTTCTTCTAAACCAACTCAACCTACAAGGTTGACACCTCAACAATTGGAAGAAAGAAAAGAAAAAGGTTTATTCTTTAATTGTGACAACAAGTACAGTATGGGACATAAGTGTAGTGAGAAGAAATTATTATACATAGATTGTGAAGAGGAAGAAGAACAAGAACACGTATAAGAACCATATCAAGATGAAGATGTAGAAAAGATTTATTATGAAGATATGACTCCCACCATATCATGTCATGCATTGGCTAGAGTTAGCACTCCTCAAACCCTCAAGATTGAATGATATATCAAAAATAAAAAGGTAATAGTGCTAATTGATTTTGGTAGTACTCATAATTTAATTCACTGTAAATTAGCCAAAGCTCTCAATTGCTTTATATATCCTATGACATAGTTTCAAGTAATGATTGTAAATGAAGGAACTATCAATTTCTCAAGAAAATGCCATAAGATCACTCTTATTATGGGGGATATGTAATGAATAGTCCAATTATTTCTATACCCATGGCTGGTGTTGATGTCGTACTAGGGTTCCAATGGTTACAATCATTTGGAACAATGGATTTTAATTTTCAAGAACTTTTCATGAAATTTTCATTGGAAGGAAAGGAATTTGAGTTAAGGGGTATCATAGGGAAACCTAGTAAGGTGGTAAAATCTAATGGAATGAAAACAATATTGAAAAGGGGGAATTAGGGTGTAATTGTACAACTATGCTCACTAGATGTTCAAACATCTAAGCCATATATTCCTCTAGATCTCCAAGGGATCATTGATAAGAATTCCAAAGTATTTGAAGATATTCATAGATTTATTCCACCCACTTGTGATCATGATCATGCTATTCACTTAATTCCTGGGAGTGTTCCTCCTAACATCAATCCTTACTGTAATACCCCAATACCAAGCCCCAGTTGAAAATGTAAAATATGTTTTATATGATGGTGAGCCAAGTGATTATAAGCCAGGAGGATTATGTGATTATTAGGCTGAAGAGCATAGATGCTAAAGGCCAGTGAACCTATTGTTGTATATGTCAAAACTCATATCATTAATATATGCATCGTTGTGTGTAGAACGACCACGATAAAAGAGTATAGGGAACTAAACTCCAATAGGAAGGGAAAGGGAGGGGCTAAGAGCCTAGAAAAGGGGATAAGCTAGAAGGCTTATCTCTAAGGGAATATTATATTATTATTCCAAAAGAATAAGGTAAGGATAAATATCATATTATCTTAAGTTCTTATGGTAAGGGGAATGATCTACAAGGGGAGAGGAACTAGCTCCTGGAGAGCCATGTGTCAATCAGGGCACATGCAGTTATATGTGGGAAAAATTAGTTCATTGGGAACCATTCTCCCTAGTCACCCTCACATTTTTTATGATTGACCAGTTTTCCATCATTCATGACGAGACCTCCATAGCTCAATCTCTGCAACCTAGAAGATATACAGAGTACTCCCTATCATGGGTAGAATACATGTACTGTAACCAAGCCAGTACTATACCGTACCCAAATCAGTATTGTTCCTTAACTGATTTCTATTGTTTCCATATCCATTCCTAGCCTGAGCGTGGTCGCTTCCATCACCTGTTCCATACCCATTTTTTTATTTTTTCCTTCACCTAAACTTGTACCTGGTTGACTAGAGAGTTGGATTGAAGAAGCGGGTTGTTAGATCTATGGGATTGAAGAGGCAGGTTGACAGATATGTGAGAAACTCTCCAGGTGAGAGAATTGTTGGGAAAGTGATTTACTGAGGGAGGCCAACTACAACTACAGTGCTCAGAGAATTCTTGTATGACCTGTTGCTAAAGACCTATAAGGGAAGTGGAGAAGCTGAAGGACTATTGATAAGAGAAGGGGAAAACTTCCTGGGGTGGGATAGGCATGTGGGGGATGAGTGACTGTAGGATGATAGCTTGAGTTGGCTCCTGGGAAAAAATCCTTCTTTTTGTTTGTATTGTCTTAGCCTAGCCTAGGAATCCCTTTACCTGGGTGGATTTTAGTCTCAGCTTAGGGGTGACCCACTGCTGAGAGTTTTGAGCAGCGTGGTCTAAGGCTAGGAGGATTGTGGAAGGTATGCACATAGTTGGTGGTATTCTATAAAAGATAAGTATCAATTGTGTGTGAATTACATGTTGTGAATTTATACATGCTTTATGTTTATGGTTATTTCATGTGTATGTTGCATGAATATGTTTATTGTTATTTCTGCGTGAGTTTTGTGCATTTTCAGAGTGTATTTGTATGTTTATAGTTATATATATTTTTACACATGGATTTTTTATTTTTATGGAGTGGCATGACCTAGTCTGGGTAAGGCTGGGTATGTTACAATGTATTAAGTTCTACAAGAGTGTAATTGTGGCACATCCCAACATGATTAAGGTTGGGTATGTTACAATTTGGTATAAGAGATCCATTTTTCAATACTAAGCTTGGATGGGCCATGTAAGTGGAAATTGAAGAAAAAGTTTCACAGGGAGTTGTTGTGGAAATGGAAAAAAATCGAGTTTTAGAATGTCCATGAGTGTCAAGAGGGAACTTAGAGAATACCTTAACTGTGATTGAAATATCAAGAGGTGTAGTAGTCCGGGAAATCATAATGGTCGTAGGATCTGTTCGGGAAAGGTTCAAATCTTTCACAACCATCAGATCTGGGAAAAGGAGCGTGACGATTAACCCCTTCAAGTCCTTCGGACTTCGTTGCTTCGACAATTTTTAAGCCTTTGAAAAAAGGAGTAAAAAACCCCAATATCCAAAGTCCTGTAGTGAATCTACACCATATATCATTTTGGATAAGGTGGACCATTGGATCCCCCAAGTGGTTCGACAATTCAAAATTCAGGGAAATCTGGTTGTGGTTGCATGGAGTGGATTTTTCCCCGAAGTACCGAAGTCTGGAACCAATATGGACCAATCATGTTTGGGGACATGTGTATGAAGATTAGAAATTGTTTAGAATTTTGGAATTTGACAGTTCAGGGCTAGGGTGGTGTTCAAAAACGAAATCCTCTGAGGCCCAAAGTTCTAAAGTCCCAAAGTGCTAGACTCCCGAAGCTTCGGGGAACACCTATTTGGAAGTTTGGTGATAGGGAGTTTTAAAGTGTGCAGATGAGAAGTTTTCTGAAGATCCAGAGCCTTGAAGTTCCAAATATCTAGAGAACATTGTTCGTGAGTTCAAAAGTTCAATGTTTTATTGTTTTGATGTGCTCTGGTGTGGGATTCTCTGAAGTCCTGAACTCCTAAAGCATCGAAGTGACACGATGTGATGAAGTCAACTAGAGTGATGTGGACCTGTTCAAAAATTTGATGTTTGGGATATGTGTTGTGGGGTACTTAGAAGTTCTCTGAAGTCCCGAAGCATCGAAGTGATGTGGCATGATGACGTCACCTAGGGTGATGTGGACCCATTATAATCATTCCATGTGTCATCTTGTTTTAGGATTTTCACATACCTTTTGGGCCAATTAGAACTTGACACATGTCACTCATATATTGGGCCACATGTCATCTCTATATTTTCGACATGTAGCACCCGCCTAGTGCATGATTGCTGATGAGACTTTGGAAGTTTGAAGATTTGACATTCAGGGGAAATGTTGTGTTGTGTTGTGAAATCCTCTGAAGCCTAGAGGCCCAGATCTCCTCTCGACCGTTGATCTCATCTAGGAGCATGGAACATTGATTCTTGAAACCTTTGGGGGTTTTCTAGTTCAACCTTAAGAGGAATTGAAGTGTTGTGCTATAAGATCCTCCAAATCCCGGAGTACCAAAGTCGCAAAGCGTCGGAGTGATGTGGCATGATGATATCACCTAGAGTGACGTGGACCTACTTATGCATGCTACATGTCAACTTGATTTTTTCCTTTTACAGACTTTATGTGTGTTACACATTATTTTGGTCATCTTGATGATCCATTGACAAACATGTGTTCATGTTCCCAAAAGACCCTATCTTCATGAGAAAGGTGATTGACTTTCTCTTATCAAAAACCTTATTAAAGAGGGTCATCGCAGGCTGCACCATAATAAGGATGCAACGATGCCTGGTCATCGCCCTCTTCCCTAAATATGGTTTCGATGTCTCCAGAGGATTCCCTATAGCTAGGGTGTGAAGAAGTCAGGAAGCTAAGAAAAGTTTGAACTTCACGAAATTTCTATAAGGGGATCTTCTAGAAGATGAGGTGGCATCCATATGGTTGGGATCCTACTCACTTCTCTGATTTGGTGGGATCATCCTAATCTCTTCAACCATCTCTCTTTCCCATATATAAAGAGGGATTTCTCATGGAAAAGGATAAGGTTAATGAAGGTTGATTCAAGCAAGATTATTATTGAATATGCTAATAATTGGATGAGGAATTTTACTTCAGTTCATACTTGAGAGCTTCATTTCAGTTTATCAAGTCATTGTGGATAGTCTTCATTCAAGTTTGGAGCAAGTGTATGTGTTGGAGAAAAGGGTCATCGAAAGGGGACCTTCCAATATCAAGGCTTTGGTTGTAATCTCCACTTTCATTTTAATATGATACARTGATATGTTTCTTTCCCATAAAACTTATCTCATTTTATTGTATGATTCCTTGATCACATACATAGGTTCTCTTTGAATATGCTATATTKCTTTCACTTTGGTTTTCTTGTGTTCCTTTGTATATCCAATATCACAAGAGCATTRRAGTGAAKCTAGGACRAAAATGACAAGAGGAAGYGATATTTAAATGGTATGTCRCACATCTCTTGTTTGATAGTAATTTCAATGATTAGAACTKAGGGAAAGTGTCATGTCATGTTCTRTTTTGTTTTAGATCTAGGTGGATCTAGGGAGATCTRTTTATGTCTKCATTTAACGATAAGTCCCATAAAAATGTTCCAATTGRAAATCGACACATGTCACTCATCGATTGGGCCATGTGTCATCTCCATATTTTAACAYGAAACACCCCTAGTGCGTAGTGCTAAGAAGACCCTGACAGTTCATAAATTTTGCGTTCAAGAGTTTTCAAGTGCAAATTTGTAAAGATCTMTGAAGCRTGAAGCTTCATAGATMCTCTTATGGAGTTCRCCARTCAGGGTTCAAGAGAAATAATGTGTGATATATAAATAACTCTTGAAGATCCRAAGAAGTGGAGCCCTGAAGCTTYGAAGATGTACCATGCAAGAGTTCGCCAGTTCGACGTTCAAGAGAAATAAGGTGTGATGTTGTAGGAACCTACRAAGCTCAAAGTTACAAATATATGAAGTCTCRAAGCTCTGGATAAGTGACTTTCAATTAATCTCTTGTTCATAGGMTGTGGTCACATGATATTTGGGGGTCGAAGAAAAAGGGCTAGTGCCCAAAAATTGTTTTAAATACAAAAGGGGCTTGGAGAAGGAGTYWGTGGGGTAYCGATTTGTACAGATCTGCACCTAAAGAAGTAAAGAAGCCCTGTAAAATGAAGATAGGATCCACCTCACAMATCTAAKATCCAATTTKACTCTGARAAAGAATAATAATTGTACAGGGATTACCTCCCAGRAAGCACAATTGTTCAAATATCCATAACTTTCTACTCAAGACTCAGAATTGAGCAAGGGAGGAGTCATTGGAAAGATCTTGGATAGTAGAATATAATTGTTCACCCAAAAAATTGAACTGAATAGTAAATTTATTAGAAAATCAAAATAAAGAAGTCTGATATGTTATTGAATTAGAATGGTTCACATTTTCATGAAATTGTTGAAACAATTAACTTCACAAAGTTTTTTTGGCTGCACATTTTGAAAAGTTAACAACAACTAGATCAGATCAGGATTAGCACATAGTGAAAAGGAATGGAATATTAAAAGGGGGATTATAGCCAGGAATATGAAATCATAGGGATGGATGTCCATATGGGTAACGAAGGAACAAACTCCAATGGACATGGAGAAGGAAAGGATGAAAACGTGAATATGGTAGAAACCATTAAAAATTTGCAGAAAGATGTCCAAAGTCATAAAKATGATAGTGAAAGGATTATGAAAGGAAAGGAGAAGTAAGAGGACTTCAAAATGAAGTTAATKTAGAGGTTGGAMAAAATTAAAAAKAAATTGGATAAGGAKAATGGCTCAAGMAAATCAATAAGTCACAATTCTCCTAATGAGAAAGGTAGAATAGTAAGTGCTAGCCATCACTCCCCAAGGCATTCCAATAGGAGAGAACATAGTAGCTCAAGTCCATYCCCTGTCAAKAAGTTTAATAAGAGGTMTGGGGTGGATGATCTACAAGGRGAAATGAACAATATCAAACCTCCTACATTTGAAGGTGAGAAAAAGAAGGATGAGGATGCAGAGACATGGCTACTAGGAATGAGAAAATATTTTCAATTGCATAATTATTCTTCACATGCAAAAGGAAGAATTGATATCTATCAGCTCAAGGGAAATGAATCCATGTAGTGGGACCAACTTGTGCAGGTGCAACACATTAAAGAGAAAAATGTTACATGGAAGGAATTCAAGAAGCATTTTCAAAATAAATACTTGATTGAGAGATATTATGACAAGAAAATGAAAGAGTTCTTTGAACTCAATCTAGGGAGTGTGACCATCAATGAATATGAAAGAAGTTTTTTGGAACTGTTAAAGTATGTCTCCTTCATCAAGGATGAGACATTTAAGATTCAGAGGTATTTGAGTGGGATGCCATCTTTCATCAGTGATAAGATACAATATGATGATCCAAAAACTTTGGAGGAGACCATAAGGCGAGATAAATTCCTATATGATCATCATAAAGGAAGGCCAACTTTATAAAAATCTTGGGAATACAAGAAGAAGTACAAGATGGAGTAGAGGAAGAAGGGGAATAAGCCGTCATTCTTCAGAAATAGTCCTCAAGGATAGCCAATGTTTAGAGAGTCCATAACAATTGAGACAGGTGGGCAAAGGCCAAGGAAACCACCTATTCAATGTTGGGGTTGTCAAGGAGATCATAAGTATAGAGATTGTTCTCACAAAAGTGAAAAAGTGAGAGTTTTTCACAATATAAAACAAGCTGAAATAGTGGAGGACATGGGAAGGAATCTACTCAGGATCTATGCATCCCTAGACAACAAGCAAGATGAGTTACAGTCACACATGATTGGCAGTGGAATTCATGATCAACAAGCAAAACATTTCACTTTTAATTGATTCAAGAGATATTCATATTTATATAGATCCTAAGATGGTGGAAATATTTAATTTTCCAAGAAGTAAGCATGGAAAATCTTGGTTGGTGCAGCTAGCTACAGGAGCCAAAATAAAAGTTAATGAGATGGTTAAGTCATGTCTTATGGACATGAATGGAATGAGCACTAGGGTAGATTTGAACATATTTCCTTTAGGTTCCTATGATTGTCTAATTGGTATGGATTGTTTGGAACAACACCATGCTATATTAGACTATTATAACAAAGAATTTGTTTGTTGTGATGAGGAAGAGAACCTAAGAACAGTGTAGGGAATTCCCAGGGTAGTAACTGTCAGAGAAATTTTAGCATTATAGCTGAAGAAATGTTACAGAAAGGGTTGTCAAATAATTGCAACTCATATGGAAGAAACACCTAAGGATAAGGTGTCAAATATTGAAGATTATGCAGTCTTAAAGGAGTTTGAGGATGTATTTAAATAAATACTAGGATTACCCCCTAATAGAGATATTGATTTCTCCATCAATTTGATGCCTAGAGCAGCGCCAGTATCCAAGAATCCTTACATGATGAGTACACCAGTATTGAAGGAGTTGTAAATGTAGCTTGAAGAGCTTCCGAAGAAGGGGTATATACTCCCAAGTGTGTCACCTTGGGGTGCCATAATTTTATTTATGAAAAATAAATATGGAACATTGAGACATTGTATTGAATTTAGGCAGTTGAACAAAGTAACTATAAAGAATATGTATCCTTTTCCAAGGTTCGATGACCTCTTTGATCACTTGAAGAATGCAAACATATTATCCAGGATTGATCTCAGGTTAGGTTATCATCATGTAAGAATTAAATATGAAGACATCAACAAGACTGCTTTCAGAACAAGGTATGGACATTATGAGTTCACAGTGGCACCATTTGGGTTATCAAATGCAACCACTGTCTTCATGTGTTTAATGAATGGTATTTTTAGAGATTACTTAGAAAAATTTGTCATTATCTTTTTGGATGACATTCTTATATATTCCAAGTCAGAATAAGAGAATGAGAAACACTTGAAGATGATATTACAAGTATTAAGGGAGCATAAGTTGTATGCCAAATTGAGCAAGTGCTCATTTTATCAGAACCAAATTAATTATTTGGGGTATATCATATCTGAGGAAGGGATAGCAGTAGACCCTTAAAATACTGAGGCCATTAGAGGATGTTTGTTGGCCCTTGGTTATGAAAGGAAGAGAATATCAAGGAAGAAAAGGAAGAATGTGAACTGTGCAGAAGACAGAGTGACTGTTGTTGGGTTGAAGTGAGCAAAAGAGAAGAAAAGATGGAGCGAAGCCCGAGAAATAAAGTTGTTGGATGAGGATATCGAGGACGTCAGATCAATGAGGAATAAGGATCATGGACAACTTAGCAAGTGGAAAAATACATTGTTAGATGCTTTGGAGCACCGCACGAGAAGGAAGGAAAGATAGGTTGGAAAAGCCCTAAAAATGTGGGTCAAGTTGACCTAGGGTTTAGACACCTAGGGTTTGGGTATCTAGGGTTTTGGACACCTAGGTTTCAACCTAAGGATGTCGGTAAGTGATTGTAATGTATAAATAAGAACCTATATGAGGGAAGAAGGTTGGTTCAAGTTCGAGTTACTCGATCTAGTTGTTGTTTTGTTGTGAGAGATTATTGTTGTGTGAGAGAGAAGTGCTAAGTGTGAGAGCCTTCTGGTGTTGTAAGATCTTCAACTGGGTGCAAAGATCAACCCTGCAACTGGGTGTGCAAGAAGGGAGAGAGAGAGAGAGAGAAGAGAGAGATCTGTTGGTTAAGAGTGCAGATCATAACTGTATGCTTCATCTTAATATGTTATAAAGCATAGTTCTGTGGACGTAGCCCTAGAGAGGGGGTGAACCACATATATTTGGTGTTGTGTGTGATTGATCTTCTATCTTTGTCCTTGATATACTGTGATTGCAATATTATGTTAGATCTGTTAAGTAGATGTGCAGAATAAATCTAAGCAAATAAGTGATATATGAATGTTGTATTGTTCTGGCATTGGATCCACTTGACATTCCCCTTGTTGTAGATACTTCTGTCCTGCAACCCCCCATAGCTTCTTTGGGTGAGACTACATATGCTTCACAAGTGTAGCTAAAAGGGCCAGTAGTTAGGGCTTGTTGGTGTGCTCTTGGAGCTAAACCCTAGGTCTGCCCCTATGCCAACAAATGGTTCCATTGTCGGGACAAGAATATTCTTGAGGGAATGTCAAGGTGGTTCCGATCGAAGACAGAGATTCAAAAGTGGATAGAGGATCAAGAAAAGGAATTCGTTGAAGCCTTGAACAATAACCCTAATCTCAATACAGAGGATTGGTTGGAGGGACATATTTTAACTGATATACACAAGATATTATTTGGAGGAATCCATCAGGAATTATACAAGTGGTTACCCAGGTTGGAAGATACCCAGTTTGATGTCATATCTAGAACTCTTGTAGTTTGGATGTCAATGCTGATCAAGAAGGTCAAGAGAGTTGATAACTTCATTTCAAGAGCAGTGGATCACTGGTTTGATAAAACCATTGTAGGCTACATCATAGAGTTTGTTGTTGACAGAGTAGAATCATATATCCAAGCCGAGAGATATTTTTCAAGGAACCCAGAGGAAAAGTTTTACACTTTATGAATTTGAGAATCAAGATTTTTTTGCATGAGAAAAACATATCTAAGATACAGTAGATTGGTCGAATCTTAAAAGGCTAATGTTCAAAAATTTGGACATCGACAGCGACACAGAGGCTGGACATACGCACAGTGGGAAAGTGTTTAGAGAAGTTCATATTGCGAACCTGTTCAAGCAAAACTATGAAGATGAGGGTTTCTACAGTGGAGGAGAAGAAGATCTGACCGATGAAGAGTATTCATAAACTGCTAGGACAGAGGAAGGGAAAGATGAAGAACTTCACCGAGATGAGCCAGAAACTTCAGGAACTGTGCAGACTATTGAAGTAAGTTCTATTATCCCTCCTGTTGATTCAGTAGTATTAAGCAGTCAGAGTAATCCAAGCCACTAGAGAGTATAGAGCATCGTCACTAGTAGTCCACCACATACTCAGTCAGGGACCCTAGGAAGATCTATGGCAGATGAGATGAGACTCCCTATCTTTAGGGGAGATGGATCTGAATATCCTGACCAACACTGGTTCCTATGTGAAGTTGTATGGAATGTTAAGAATGTCACCAACGAAGCAGTGAAAAGAACCCAGTTTAGTACTACCCTAAGAGATCGTGCACTAAGTTGGTACATTAAGGTTGTCCAAGGACTTGCGCAGCCTAAGCCACTGAATGAGATCAAGAATGTGCTAATTGAAAAATTTAAGAAACATAAGTTGGAGTCCCAATGTATTATAGAACTAAAGGAGATCAAGCAGAAGGTAGCTGATCCAATTTGGGAGTTCGATAAGAGATTCAAGACCCTAATAGGCCGATTGACTTTTTAGATTCCAGATTTGCAGAACAAGGAATGGTTCATTGCTACCCTCTTACCACACATTAGATTTCATTTGATGTAGCAGAATATTTCTTCGCAGGCAGAGGCGCTGGAGATCCCCATGAAATTAGAATCAACCCCTATGGGAGAATCCAGCTCAGGTATGAGTTAGATCTTGAGTCAGTTGACTAGTTTGTCTTTGCAGGTTGAAGATATGAAGAAAGACAAGGGAAAAGATAAAAGAGAAGACATCTGGTGTGTTAGATGTAGATCAGAAGACCATGACAAGGAGCACTTCCCTCTATTCCATGAATACTTGGTCTCTGGAGCTCCAAGCCCTTTGAAGCAAGTCACCTTACCCTGGTGCTAGGTATGCAGAAATAGGCATCGCCCCAGTGAATGCTATTACATGCAAAAATATGTTTAGACACCCACAAATTTGTATTGCACGTTCTATAATTCCATGGGACATGATGATAGGGATTGTAGGGCTTATGATCTCATGCATGAAAGGTCAAGATACATATACAAGATTCAAGGTGAATTACAATAAGAAGGAAACTCTAGCAGTAAAAATCCCCCGGGAGAGGAAACTTCAATCCTTGCGGTCGATTCAGAGGAAGAGGATGAGGAGGAGGTATGGGTCGAGGCCGAGGAAAAAACATCTATTATAACTGCGCACATCCAGGACACTTGGTAAGGTACTGTCAGAACCCTTGCACTACTTGCAGCTACTGCAACTCCTTCAAGCATGTTATTGAATAATGTCCAACACTACTGGCTAAACTTCAAGAGAAACGAGGACCTTAGCAGAACCCGTAGATATAGTTGATCAAATATGAACCTCACGGAGAATACCCTAGAGTCGTTGTTATTACTAGAGGAGGCGCTATTACAGGAGATGACAAAATGACCCAAGGGAAGACTACAAAAGATTCAAGAATTAGGAAAGCTACAGAGAAGACCCAAACCTTTGATGCAAATAAAGATAGACAAATATTTGAGGAAGCCAGAAAAGAGTTCAAAGGAGACCAAGGCTCCTCATCAAATACAAGACCAGAAGTAAGAGATTATGGAATGCCTCAGGCATTTGATCGGTCTGCTTCGCCAAGAGAAGGAAAAGAGGTAAGAAATCTCATGTAATTTCTATATACTTGTGTTAAGTTAATTCAGGATGAGAGCATTGTCCAAGAACTACAAAATTTAATCAGACAATATGGGCTAGGAAAGATAGATCCCTTACTGAATAGGGAAGTACATAAAATTGGTAAAAAGAGAAGGACCAATAAGGAATTACATTTGAATGCTCAAATAAGTGAATATGATATAGATTATTTAGTCCTCGACTTAGGTTCGGAGGTCAATGTCATGACGAAGCAAACCTGGGAAATGATGGGAAAACCGAAGTTGATCTATTCCCCTATTAGGCTTAGGATGGCCAATCAACAAGTTGTAAGTACATTTGGCAGACTGGAACATGTCCCTATGGACATTGACGGAGTCAGAACGTTTGCATATTTTGAGGTAATTGAGATAGTTGATGACAACTTCCCTTATATTGTGTTGTTAGGAATTGATTGGGACTTCAATAATTCCACTGCGGTTGATTTAAAGATGAGACGTATGACTTATGCAAAAGATGGCCTTAGGGTCATTGCACCCTTAGATCCAGATGAAGGTCAACGATACACAGAGCCCATTAGAGAAGAAGACCGTGCATATGAACTGGAAAATATATACAAATTAACAACCAGACAACATGATTACATTAATCCTACGACCGATGGAAACATAAGTTGGTGAAGTGATAGCGTATGCTCATCAGAATCAGAATAAGCACTAGAGAATTGGCAGAATAAAATGTATGAATTATCTACAAGAATATGTGCTAGACTAACCAGATAAGTTCGTTGGATCGACACAACGGTAAGTAACTTACCCACCTTTGATGGTCTAAATCCCTTAGAAACCTTCTTGTCATAATTTGAAGAGAGTGTACCAATGTAACAAATACTGTTGAAAATGGATGAGGCCCTGAAAGAAACCCCAAAAAGATGGTGGGGGGCACACAAAAGTAACATTACATATTGGGTACAGTGTCATACCTTGATGACAATGCGGTTCTCAACACAAGTAGAAGGCTGTGAAGTTTGATACATAGGTCGAAGCTTACCAAAGGACCATGTGCGAAGCTGTGAGGAAGCCTGGAGCAACGTTCCTCAAGAACAATGGGTACACAAATTCATCAACACATTGGACATGACACCTATCAACTGGTACCTTCAAGCAAAGTTGTGCCTCATCACTACAGATTGGAAAGGTATGACTCAGAATTTTGTAAACACCTTCTTATTTGAAAGTCAATATCCTTTAGTAGATCAAGCACTACAGATTTTCAGACAGAAAGTATTTGAGGAAGCCTCTAGCCTCCCTTTAGAGAAATACAAGGATGAGTGGATTACGCCTCTCCAGAAACTGCAAGGTTGTTACAACATCAATCCTGATGAATACGATGATCCAAGAAAGGTGAACATTACATAAATAGAAGGCCAAAGAGATGTGGAAGGACTAGTAGTTGAGTTACCATTCATTGGACAACCAATCAAGATTAAGAAGGTCAATATTGGAACAGAACAGACATCGAAACTTGCAAATGTTGGAGATTATTGGGATGCTTCCACTATTAACAAGATTACAGAATTACTACATGAATATCAGTACTTGTTTCCAACCAAGTTCATTGATATGAAGGGCATTAAGGGGCCTATGGGAGAGATGAGGATCCCTTTGAAGCCAGATGCTAGACCATTCAAACAGAGACCCTACAGATTGAACCCTAAGAACAAAGAGAAAGTGAAGATTGATCTCGACAGAATGTTGGAAGCAGGGATCATAGAACCTGTCGAAGAGTCAGAATGGATTATCCCTATGGTGGTGCAAGACAAGAAGACATGAAAGATCAGGATCTGCACAGATCTCATAAAGATGAATGCTGCCTGTTTGCATGACCCCTTCCCTACACCATTCACTAATGAAATGTTAGATAATGTGGGAGGCCAGGAAGTATATTCTTTTACAGATGGATTTTCAGGATACCATCAGATCTGGATTACCAAGGAAGATCGCCACAAGACCACATTTGCAACAAAATGGGGGTCTTATCAGTATACAGTGATGCCATTTGGGTTAAATAATACCCCAACCATATTTTCCAGGGTGGTGGTTGAAGCATTCAAGGAGTTTTTGCATAAATTTCTAGAAGCATACTTTGAAGATTGGATTGTTTTTAGTTTATTAAAGAATCATATTGAATGTCTAAGGATAATGTTGGACAAATGCAGGCAGTGTAAAATTGCTTTGAATATGAATAAGTGCATCTTCTTCTCACCATTTGGAGTGTTGTTAGGTCATATTGTATGCAAGTAGGGATTGTTGGTTGATCCATCTAAAATTTCCATTATAGTTGATGTTCCACCTCCTACTTCAGTAAAAAAACTGCGCATTGCGCTGGAACACAAAGGATATTACAGGAAGTTCATTAAAGGATATGCTCAGATCACATAACCTATGGATAAAATGTTGAAGAAAGGTTGTCAATTTAGTTAGACAGAAGAATGCCAACAGAGCTTCGACACATTGAAACAAAAAATGGTTACTGTGCCTATTCTGGTTTTCCCAGATTGGATCAAGGAATTTCATGTGCATGTCGATGCATATTCTATTGCCTTAGGAGAAATGTTAGCACAACCTAGTGAAGGAGATATTAACCACCCATTAGATTTTGCGAGAAGGAAGCTATCAACTGCAGAGGTAAAATACACCACCACTGAGAAAGAAGGGTTAGCCATGGTGTATGCACTGCAGAAATTCCACCACTACTTGTTGGGAGGGCACTTTAAAATGTTTACTGATCACTTCGCGGTGAAATACTTAGTCAACAAGCCAGTGTTGGGGGGAAGAATATGCATATGGCTTCTGCTATTTCAATAATATGAATTTGAGATCATAGTAAATCCAGGGAGAATGAACAAAGGTCCTGACCACTTGTCAAGGTTGGAACATGGTGAAGAGATGGCCATTTTAGAGGACACACTGCCGGATGCACAACTGCTATCCATTAGAAAGATTGATGACCACTTCATAGAAATAGTCCAGTTCCTGACAACAGGAATGGCACCTAGTGAGTACACAATTCCTTAGAAGAAACAGTTAGTAGTGTGCGCTGTAGACTTCTCACTTATAGTTGGACGTCTATACAAGATGGGACCCGATGAGATATTGAGAAGGTGTGTTATGGAGGCAGAGCACCCATTGATCCTCACAGAATATCATGAAAGCATCGCAGGAGGACATTTTGCAGGTAAAGAAACTTCGCAGAAGGTTCTTAGAGCCGACCTTTGGTGGCCTACCTTACACAGAGATGCTAAAGACTATTCCAGATCCTGTGATGTATGCCAAAGAGTTGGGAAACCATCCAGAAGAGATGAAATTCCATTAGCACCATATTTGACCCTACAAGCATTTGATAAATGGGTCATTAATTTCGTGGGACCTATAAACCCACCAGGAAAGTGCACAGGAGCAAGTTACATCATCACTGCGACAAAATACTTGACTAGATGGGTTGAAGCAAGAGCAGTTAAGGACTATAGTGCAACCATAGTTGCACGCTTTATATTTGATGACATCATAACTAGTTTTGGATGCCCCAAGATCCTTATGAGTGATCAAGGCACACATTTCATAAATAACACTGTTGAAGCCTTGAATAAGGAATTTGTAGTCCGCCATCAGAAGAGAACACCTTACCATCCACAAGAAAATGGGACAGTGGAAGCATTCAACAAGATCTTGGAGACAACACTAACCAAGATTTGCAGTGTGAACAAGGATGACTGGGATTTAAGAGTACCAGTAGTACTTTGGGCCTATAGAACCACTTGCAAGAAGTTAACAATGCAGACTGCCTTCAAGTTGGTTTATGGTCTCAAAGTTGTTGTTCCAATGGAATACTTGGTGCCAATCTTAAGAATTGTTGCCTTTACAGATATGGATGACATTGGCATTGTTCAAGAGAGGCTTGCACAGTTGGTTGAATTGGAAGAAGAAAGATTTTTTTGTAGGATTCCATCAACAAGTATAGAAGGAAAGAGAGAATGCCTACCATGACAGGCACATCAAGAAGAAGGAATTTAAATAAGGTGATCTAGTACTATATATGACAGTAAGTTCATGAATCATCCTAGGAAGTTCAGAACACATTGTCTCGGACCATATGAGGTCACTCATGTTACAAAAGGAGGAGCTGCGTAGTTGAAGAATTTAAAGGGAGAGTGGAAAGAAGGATTAGTGAATGCAAGACAACTAAAGTTGTACTATCACAACTAGCTGCCTCACAGATCTCAGTAGAAGCATAAGGAAAAGGGTCTAGGTCCCAGGTGCAGTTGAAACTGGGTACCAGACACAAAAAAGACAATCTGGACAAGGAGGAATATGAGGCATTTCCCAAAAAGAAAAGGCTTCTTTACGCAGTCCGAAATCAAAGTAAAATAGGAAGCTTCGATATGAAGTGACTTAGGACGAGTCATAGGTGAGTGTTGGGGGCCTATTGGCCCTTGGTTATGGAAGGAAGTGAATTTCAAGGAAGAAGAGGAGGAATGCGAACTGTGCGGAAGACACAGTGATTGTTGCTGGGTCAAAGTGAGGAAAAGAGAAGAAAAGATGGAGCAAAGCCTGAGAAATCAAGTCTTTGGATGAGGAGATCGAGGATGATAGATCAACAAGGAAGAAGGATAGTGGAAAACTCAGTAAGTGGAAAAATCCATCGTTAGATGCTTTGGAGCACCACACAAGAAGGAAGGAAAGATAGGCTGGTGAAACACTGAAAATGCGGGTCAAGTTGACCTAGGGTTTAGACACCTAGGGTTTTGGACATCGAGGTTTCGACCGAAGGATGTCGGTAAGTGATTGTAATGTATAAATAAGAACCTATATGAGGGAAGAGGGTTGGTTCAGGTTCGGTTTACTCGATATAGTTGTTGTTTTGTTGTGAGAGATTATTTTTGTGTGAGAGAGAAGTGCTAAGTGTGAGAGCCTTCTGGTGTTGTAATATCTTTAGCTGGGTGCGAAGATCAACCCTACAGCTGGGTGTGTAAGAAGGGAGAGGGAGAGAGAGAGAAGAGAGAGATCTGTTGGTTAAGAGTGCAGATTAGATCTGTATGCTCCGTCTTAATATATTATAAAGCACAATTCTGTGGAGGTATCCCTAGAGAGGGGGTGAACCACGTATATTTGGTGTTGTGTGTGATTGATCTTCTGTCTTTGTCCTTGATATAATGTGATTACAATATTATGTTAGATATGTTAAGTAGATGTGCATAATAGATCTAAGATGATAAGTGATGTATGAATGTTTTATTTTTCTAGTATTGGATCCACTTGACATTCCCCTTGGTTGTAGACACTTTTGTCCTGCAACCCCCCCATAGCTTCTTTGGGTGAGACTGCATCTGCTTTGTAGGTGTAGCTGAAAGGGCCAGTAGTTAGGGTTTGTTGGTGTGCTCTTGGAGCTGAACCCTGTGTTTGTCCCTGTGCCAACAATGGTCAAAACTTAATAATGTAACATAAGTCAGATCATTCATGGGCCTTGCAGGCTACTACAAAAGATTTATCGTAAGATTCTCAAAGATTGCACACCCGATCACTTCCTAGCAAAAGAAGGGAGTGAAGATTTAGTGGACATTGGAGTGTGAAAAGAGTTTCCAACATTTGAAGCAACTATTAACCAATGCTCCAATACGAAGGATTTCATATCCAAATGAATACTTCATTATATGCACAAATGCATGTAAAGAAGGACTTGGTGGAGTCCTTAGTCAAAATGGGTGTGTTGTATGTTATGAATCAAGAAAGTTGAAGGAGGATGAAAGGCATTATGCCAGTTATGATTTGGAGTTGGAAGCCATAGTGCATGCCTTGAAGAAGTGGAGGCACTACCTCATGGGGAAAAGGTTCGAGTAGAGGACAAACCATAATGGTCTGAAATATTTATTCGGACAACCAACACTAAATGCCAGGAAAAGCATGTGGCTAGAATTTCTTAGTGAATATGACTTTGATATAAAGCATATAAAAGTGAAGGATAACAAGGTGGCTAATGCACTCATAATAAGAGTGCATGAGTTTCATGCTACAACCACCATCATGTACCAATCTGATTTGAAAGACAAAATCTTAGAGACTGCAAAATTAGATTTGCAATACATGGAAGTGATGGAAAAATTACAGCAAGGTATTTTGCAGCAGAAAAATGAGGACTACAAGATGGGAAACGATGAGATTCTTATGTACATAAGAATAATTTATGTACCCAATTCCCAATAATTGAAGATTTTGATATTGAAATAAATGCATAATGTACCTTATGTTGGACACCCAAGGTATCAAAAAACTATTGGAGTTGTCAAGTGCCAATATTATTGGTCAGGCATGAAGAAATAATTTGCTGAGTACATTTCCAAATGTTTGGAGTTCCAAAAGGTAAAGGATGAGCATAGACACCCATCTGGCTTGTTGCAGCCATTGCCCATTCCTAAGTTGAAATGAGAAGTGGTAACAATGGATTTTATCACTAAACTACCTAGAACAAGCAAGCAACATGATTCTATCATGGTAGTGGTAGGCAAGCTTACCAAAGCTACCCATTTCATTCCAGTGAAGCTCACTCACAAAGAAACTAACATTGCTAATATTTATATGAGGGAAATTGTTCAATTTCATGGTATACCCAAGAAAATGGTGTTTGACAGAGATCTGAAATTTACATCAAATTTCTGGAAAGTATTATTTAAAGGATTTGGAACAAATTAGAATTTTAGCACAACTTATCATCCAAAATTTGATGGGAAAACAGAGAGGGTGAATCAAGTGATTGAGGATATGTTGAGGATGTACATGATGGATAAACCATCAAAATGGGAAGACTACCTACACTTGGTAGAGTTTTCTTATAACAATGGGTACCAAGCATCTCTGAAGATGAGCCCATTTGAAACACTTCATGGAAGAAGGAACAACACACATGTAAGTTGGGACAACCCAACATATAGAGTAGTGGTTGGCCCCAATTTACTTAGAGAAATGGAAGAGAAGATGTCAAAAATAAAGAAGAATTTAAGGGCTTCTCAAGACAGGAAGAAAGCTATGTTGATAAGAGAAGAATTCACAGGGAATTTAAAGTGGGTGATCATGTATTCTTGAAAGTGAAGGCCAACAGAAGTTCCCTGAAGTTAGGAAATTGTTCAAAGTTGACAACTCGTTATTGTGGGCCATTTGAAATCCTGGAGAGGATTTTTCCTATATCATATATGCTTGCATTACCTGCATCAATATCTATTCATAATGTATTCCATGTATCATTGCTCAAAAAGTATGTACCTAATGTTAATCATGTTATTGATTGGAATGAGATTCAGGTGGAGCAAGAAGGTTATTTTTAAGTGCATCTGGTGTGCATACTGGACCAGAAGATCAAGAAGCTTCAAAATTAGGCCATAGGGCTAGTAAAGGTATAATGGACCTGGTACGGTCCTAAGGATGCAACTTGGGAGCACAAGGATGCTATGCGGTCATAATACCCACATATTTTTGAAGATTTTTGAAAATATTGGTGTTAAAGGTATATATGTATTGCACTGAGGATAGTGAAAAATAAGGGGAAGGGAATGTAATACCCCAAGATCAAGCCCCAATTGAAAATGTAAAATATGTTTTATAGGCTCGTGATCCAAGTGATTATAAGCCATGAGGCTTATGTGATGATTAGGCCAGAGAGCCTAGATTTTAAAGGCTAGTGAGCCTATTTTTGTACATGTAAACACTCATATCATTAATATAATACATTTTTGTGTGTAGACCAACCATGATCAAAGAGTATAGGGGAATAAACTTTACTAGGAAGGGAAAGGGAGGGGCTAAGAGCCTAGAAAAGGATCCAAGCTAGAGGGCTTATCTATAAGGGAATATTATATTATTATTCCAAAAGACTAAGGAAAGGATAAATCTCATGGGAAGGGGAATGATATACAAGTGGAGAGGAACGAGCTCTTGGAAGGCCATGTGTCAATCAAGGAGGATGCAGTTATATGTGGGGAATTTTTTTTTGTTGGGCACCATTCTCCCCAGTCACCATTGAATTTTTCATGATTGATCAGTCTTCCATCGTTCACGCTAAGACCTCCATAGTTTAACCTATGTAACCCAGAAGTTGTACGCAGTACCTCCCTATCATGGGTAGCGTACCTGTACTGTACATGAGCCAGTACTGTATCCTACCTGAACCATTATTGTTCCTTAATTGATTTATGTTGCTTCCATCTCCGTTCCTAGCCTGAGCAAGGTCGTTGCCATCACCTTTTCCATACCCATTTTCTATTTTTGCATTCACTTAAGCCTGTACATAGTTGACTAGAGAGCTAGATTGAAGAAGTGGGTTGTCAGAGCCATGGGATTGAAGAGGCAGGTTTTCAGGCCTATGAGAAAATCTCTCCTGGTGAGAGAATTGTTGGGAAAGTGATTTCCTGAGGGATCCCAACTGCAGCTACAATGCTCGGAGACATCCTGTCTGACCTGTTGTTGAATCCATAGAAGGGAAGTGGGGTAGCCAAAGGATTGTTGAGCACATAAGGGGAACACTTCCTAGGGTGGGACAGAAATGTGGGGGATGAGAGACTCTAGGCTGGTAGTTTGAGTTGGCTACTGGGATGAAATCCTTCCCATTGTCTATATTGTCTCAGCCTAGCCTAGGAATCCATTTACCCGGGTGGAGTTTAGTCCCAGCTTGGGGGTGACCCACTGCTTAGAGTTCTGAGCACCATGGTCTAAGGCTGGGAGGATCATGGAAGGTCTGCACACAGTTGGTGGTATTCTATAAAAGATAAGTATCAATTGCATGTTAATTATATGTTTTGTATTTATACATGTTTTATGTTTATGGTTATTGAATGTGTATGTTGCATGAATATGTTTACTATTATTTTCACATGAATTCTGTTCATTTACATAATGCATTTATCTATTTATAATTATATATATTTTTACAGATGGAATTATTTTTTTTATAGAGTGGCATAACTAAGTCTGGGTAAGGTTGGTGTTGGGCCTTGGTTATGGAAGGTTGTGAATATTAAGGAAAGAAGCGTGAAGTGCAAACTGCACGGAAGAAAATTTGACTGAGATTGGGTCGAAGTGGCCAAAAGAGCAGAAAATAAGGAGCGAAGTAAGAGAAAGCATATTGTTGGATGAGGAGATCGAGGAAGACAACTCAGCAAGGAAGATGGATCATGGACAACTCAGCAAGGAAGATGGATCATGGACAACTCAGCAAATGGAAAAATCCACCAATGGATTCTTTGGAGCACATCACAGGAAAGAAGGAAAGACAAGTTGGCGAAGCCCTGAAAACGCGAGTCAAGTTGACCTAGGGTTTTAGACACCTAGGGTTTTGGTATTTAGGGTTTTGACACCTAGGTTTCGGCCTAAGGTTGTCCAAAAGTCATTATAATGTATAAATAAATCTCAAGAGGACCTACGATGGGTTCGAGGATGTTATGATGAGTGATTTTTGTTATTCTTGAAAGAGAAGTATTGTGTGGTGAGAGAATTTTGTGTTGTAAGATATTCAGCTGGGTGCGAAGATCAACCCTGCAGCTGGGTGCGTAGGGAGGGAAGAGAAGAAGATAAAGAAAGATATATCTGCAAGCTAAGAGTGTAGATAGAACTATACGATTTCATATAATATATTATAAAGCACAGTTCTATGGATGTAGCCCTAGAGAGAGGGTGAACCACGTATATCTTGTTGTTGTGTGTGATTGATGTTGTGTTCTTATGATCTCTAATATATTGTCAATGCAATATTGTGTTAGATCTAAGATATAGTTCATGTAGTAGACTTAAGGAAGATAAATAATAACTAGATCTATGTGTGTGAGTTGCCCTGGATCTACTTTGCATCTCCTCTGGTTGTAGACACCTGTGTCCTACAACCCCCTATTTCTACTTCGGGTGAGACTACATATGCTTCGTAGGTGTTTCCAAAAGGGCCAATAGTTAGGGCTTGTCAATATGCTGTTAGAGTTGAACCCTGGGTCTGCCCCTGTGCCAACAAATGGTTATGTTTCTAGGACTAGGATCTTCTTGAGGGAATGTCAAGGTGGTTTCCATCGAAGAAAAAGATTTAGAAGTGGATAGAAGAATAAGAGAAGGACTTCTCTGAAGCTCAAAATAAGAACCCTAATCTTAGTACAGAGGATTGGTTGGGAAGGTATGTCTTTACTAATATACATGAGATTTTCTTTGGAGGAATTCATCAGGAGCTATACAAGCAACTAGCCAGATTAGCAGATACCAAGTTTGAAATCAGACTTAGACCACCTATGGTTTGGATGTCGACATTGATAAAGAAGGTCAAGAGAGTTGATAACGCCATGTCAAGAGAATTATATCATTGGTTTGATAGTACCATTGGAGGGTACATTACTGATTTTTCTATTGATAGAGTAGAATCATATAGCCCAGCAAAGAGATATTTCTTTAAGGGACCGAGAGGAAAATTTTTACACTTCTTGAAGTTGAAGATCAAGATGCTATTGCATGAGAAGAACATATTGAAGATATAGTAGTGGGTCATATTTAAAAATATAATGTTCAAGAATTTAGACAGTGACAACGACACAGAGGTTAGACACACACGCAGTGGGAGAACCTTTAGAAAAGTTCCTCTGGTGAACTTGTTTGAGATTAATCACGAACTACTAGGACAGGAAGAAGGATTCTACAGTGGAGAAGAAGAGGAGTTACTGAACGAGGAACATTAAGAGTCTACTAGGGAAGAAGAAGGGAAGACTGAAGAACCTCGCCGAGAAGAGTAAGAAACTTCAAGAGCTTCATAGACTGTTGAAGTAAGTACTATTATGCCTCCTATTGTTTTAACAACATTAAGTAACCAGAGTAAACTAATTTATCATAGCACTCAGATAACTATTACCATCAGTTCAGTGCATAGTTAGTTAGGAACCCTAGGAATATCTATGGAAGATGAGATGAGGTTACCCACCTTTAGGGGATATGGATCTAAAGATCCTGATCAACATTGGGTCTTATGAGAAGTTGTATGGAGTATTAAGAATGTCACTGACGAAGATGTTAAGAGAGATCAATTTAGTACTAACCTGAGATACCACGCACTGAGCTGGTACATGAATTTCATCCAAGGAGTTGTACAACCGAAACCACTAAATGAGATCAAGAATACATTGATTGTCGAATTCAAGAAACCCAAGTAGGAGTTGCAGTGCATTCCATAGTTGGAAGAAATCAAGAAGAAAGTAGTTGAACCTGTTTGGGAGTTTGATCAAAGGTTTAAGACCTTAACAGGTCATTTGAGTTTTCAGATTCTAGACGAACATAATAAAGAGTGGTTCATTGTTTCCTTCCTACCACACATCAGAGTCCCTATGATGCAAAAGAAGATCGCTTTGCAAGTGGAGGCATTGGATATCACCACGAAACTAGAATCAACCCCTATGGGAGAGTCCAACTCAGGTATGAGTCAAATTTTGAGTCAACTAACTATCTTATCACTGCAGGTCAAAGATATGAAAAAGGATAAGGGAAAATATAAAAGATAATATATTTGGTGTATCAGATGCAAATCAGAAGGTCATGACAAGGAGCATTGTCCTCTATTTCATGAGTACTTGGCTTTAGGAGCATTGATCCCTTTGAAGCAGGTTATTCTACCTTGGTGCGAGGTATGTAGAAATAAACATCGCCTTGGAGAATGCTATTACATGCAAAAATATGTCCAGACACCTACCAAACTTTACTTCACATTCTGTAAATCAGTGGGGCATGATGAGAAGTATTGTAGGGATGATGACCTCTTGCATGAAATATCAAGAGACACTTATAGAATTCAAGGTGAAGTACAACAAGAAGGAAATACTATGCAGTTTAACTCCCTGGGAAGAGGAAAATTCAACCCTCGCGGTGGATTTAGAGGAAGAGGACGAGGAGGAGGTATGGGCCAAGGTCAAGGTCATACAATTTTTTATAACTATGCATAGCCAGGTCACTTAGCAAGGAACTTTTAGAACCCCTGTACCACTTGTAGTTACTGCAACTCATTTGAACATGTCATAGAAGTTTGTCCTGTGTTGTTAGCCAAACATCAGGAGAGACGAGGAGGGAACCAACAAGTACAACTAATCTCAGCATAACCTCATGGAGTGGATCCTAGAGTTGTTCTTATCACTAGAGGAGGTGCTGCTACAGGAGAAGACAGGGTGACTTCAGGGAATATTACAGAAGAATCGAGAGTTAGAAGAGCTGCAGAGAAGACATAGAAGTTTGATCAAAGAAAGAGAAGAAGACATTTGAAGAGGAAAGAAAAGAGTTTGGAAGAGATCAAGCTTCTTCATCAAAGGCACAAACAGAAGTGAGAGAATGTGGAATTGCCCTGGCCTTTGATCAGTCTGCTTCGCTCAGAGAAGGAAAAGAGGTAAGCAGACTTATGGAATTCTTATGTACTTGCATTAAATTGATTAAGAACAAAAAATACATACAAGAACTACAAAATTTTATCAGAGAGTATGAGATAGGAAGGGTAGATCCTCTACTGAGTAAAGCAGTACATCAACTATACAAAAAGAGAAGGAAAAATAAGGAACTACACCTTAATGCTCAAATTGGATATTATGATATAGATTATGTGGTCCTCGACTTAGGGTCAGAAGTCAATGTTATGACGAAGAAGACCTGGGCACCAATGGGAAAACCTAAGTTGATATATTCCCTTATCAGGCTTAGGATGTCTAATCAGCGGGAAGTAATCCCCTTTGGTAGGATGGATCATGTCCTTGTGGACATCGACGGGGTAAGAACATTTTTGGACTTCGAGGTGATTGAGATAGTTGATGATAGTTGTCCTTATCCTGCGCTGTTAGGAATTGATTGGGCTTTCAACAATTCCAATGCTGTTGACTTAAAGAAAATAAGAATGACATTTGAAGGTGATGGCCTTAGGTTCATTGCACCTTTGGTTTCTGATGAAGGTCAAAGAGACACAGAACCCATCAAAGAAATAAGACCACACATATGATCTAGAGAATATATATAAATTGACAACAAGACATCAGGATTACATTAACCCTACAACAGATAGGAATTTAAGCTGGAAAAGTGACAGTACATGTTCATCAGACTCAGAAGAAGAACTAGAGAAATGGAAGAACAAAATGTATGAATTTTTTGCACAGAGATGTGCCATATTAACTAGGAAAGTTTGTTGGATTGGCACAGAAGTAAGTAAGTTGCCCACATTTGATGGTTTAAATCATTTAGAAAATTTCTTGTTGAAATTTAATAAAGTTGTACTAGTACAACAAATATTTTTGGCACTGGATGAGGCTTTGAAATAAACTACAACAAGATGGTGGGGGACACATAAAAGGAACATCGTGGACTAGATACAATGTCACACTTTGATGACAGCACGATTTTTAGACAACATCAGAGGATGTGAAGTTCGATATAAAGGTCAAAGTTGTCTGAAGGACCATGTGCAAGGTTGTGA
>JZKD02S1810807.1:84824-112695 GCA_000966675.3 Picea glauca
ATTATAGAGATCTCAACAAGATCACCATTAAATATAAGTTTCCCATTCCAATCATTGATGAATTGTTAGATGAACTACAAGGAGAAATCTACTTCACAAGGTTCGATCTTCGTTTAGGGTATCATTAAATTAGAATGAAGGAAGAAGATATCTGAAAAACAACATTCAAAATTCTTGAAGGCCATTATGAATTTTTGGTCATGCCTTTTGGACTTACGAATGCACCTTCCACATTCCAAGGGTTGATGAATTCTATTTTCAATCCCTTCCTTCAAAAATTTGTGTTAGTATTTTTTGATGACATACTAATCTATAAAAAGTCTTGGGAAGATCATGTTCGACATGTTGACAGGGTTCTATAGCTACTAAAGGAGAAAAAACTATATTCCAAACCGTCCAAATGTTTCTTTGGGGTGAATGAGGTAGATTATTTTAGTCATATTGTATATCATGAGGGTGTCAAGGTAGACCCTAACAAGATTAAATCCATGATGGATTGGCCAATTCCCAAAACATTGAAGACTCTTAGAGGATTTTTGTGATTGATGGGTTACTACTACAAGTTTATTCAGAACCATGGAAGAATACAAACACCTTTAACTACATTAAATAAGAAGGATGCATTTTCATGGACTCCAAAGGAAACTCAATATTTTGAACAACTTAAAGAGGCAATGTTAAAATCTCCTTTCTTGATCACACTGAACTTAAAAAAAACCTTTATTGTGGAATGTGATTCCTCAGGGAATGGAATTGGTGTTGTTCTAATGCAAGAAGGAAGGCCCCTTGCTTTTGAAAGTTGGCCACTCAAGGGAAAGGACTTACACAAACCCATTTATGAGAAGGAAATTATGGCAATACTACATTCATTGAATCAATGGCACCCTTACCTAATAGGTAGGCACTTCAAATTCAAAATAGATCATGATAGTCTTAAATACTTCTTGGAACAAAGACTATCTTCAGAAGAGAAAAAAAATGGGTGACCAAGATGTTGGGTTATGAATTTGAAATCATCTACAAAAAAGGGAAGACAAATGTTGTGGTAGATGCACTTTCAAGAAAATATTGGATAACAGAAGCATGGGATGAATGAAATAATGACAAACAAGTGTGGACTCTCATTCAAAGGTTGCAGAAAGATTCTAGTGCATATGATACATTTACATGGAAAAATGATTCACTACGGTACAAATATTGCTTATATTTATGTAAGAAATACTAACTCAAACAAAAGATAGTTTTGTAATTTCAAACCTCTCTGGTAGGAGGGAACTCATGCTTTTTGAAAACCTATCACAAGGTAAAGAGGGATTTTTTTGGCGATAGCATTAAAACTGATGTTCAAATATTTGTGGAAAAATGTTTGGTTTTCCAACAAAATAAGTTGGAAATGATTAAGACCCCAAATATTTTACAATCACTATCCATTCCAAGTCAGTGCTAGGAGGAGGTTTCCATGGATTTCATCACAGGGTTACCAAATTCTGTAGGAAAGAGTGCCATCATGGTCATTGTTGATAGACTTACAAAGTACATAGACTTTTGTGCACTCTCTCATCCTTTCAAAGCCAGTACAGTTGTTACTGCATTCATGGAGATAGTTCAAAATCTACATGGAAGTCCAAAGATTATTTTAAGTGACAAAGATCCCATATTCAATGGAAATTTTTGGACATAATTATTTTCTTGTTTGGGTACTAAATTGGCCCATAGCTCATCTTATCATCCTCAATATGATGGACAAATTGAGATAGTGAACAAATGTATGGAAGCATACCTTCATTGCTTTGTCTTTGATAAACAAATAGAATGGTTCAAGTGGTTACCCTTGGAAGAATGATGTTATAATAATTCCTTTCATACTGCAACATAGATGAAACCATTTATTGTGCTTTATGAATATCCCCCACCATCCATCACTTCTTCTCTAAAAAAAAAATATAAGGTTCAAGAAGTGGAAGATCCCATCGAGCATCAACAACACGTTCTCCAACTCTTAAAGGACAGCCTGACCATGGCACAGAATTACATGAAACAACAAGCAGATCGACATCATAGTCAAAGAATTTTTGTAGTAGGGGATTGGGTATTTCTAAGACTACAAACATACAAACATATGTCCCTCAAGAAAGCTAAGAAGGATAATAAATTATCACCGAAGTACTATGGCCCTCATAAGGTGTTGCAAAAGATGTGTACGATCACATACAAATTGGAGATTCCTACATCATAGCAAGTACACCCAATTTTCCATGTTTCATTCTTAAACAAGGTTATAGGTGACAAGATCCCAGTTCAAAATATATTTCCAGAGCTTGACGAGGAAGGAAAATTCATACTGGAGCCTGAAGCTATAACTGACACAATAATTCACCAGTTGAGGAATAGATCAATTTCAAAGCATCTCATTAAGTGGAAGAAACTACCTATTGAACATTCCACATGGGAAGGTGAGTCTTTTATACAGAAGCATCCAAAACTACTCAAGCATTGAGGACAACACTTGTATGAAGGGGAGGGGCATGTTAAGCCCTAAATCATGGCACATTACCCCTTAATTGGGGCATATTACATTAGTATTGTTATTTTATTTATGTCGGCTTGGGTCCATTAGTTGTAATTGTACCTTCTAGTCTCCTATATATACCAAGGAGACATTTTCATTTAGAGTCATATTGTTTTTTGAACTCATGTGTTGTATAAGGAGGTCTCCCCCTCGAGGAGGATTATTATAGGAATTTATCTCTTTTCCAAGGCATGGAGTACTTATTCTGAGGTTTTTATGTTATTTTGATATTTGGTTCTTAACACATAAGTACTCAAAATGCACTAAAAAAATAAAATATGTACAAAATGCACCTTTTTGGGTAGATTTCATGGGTTTTCTTGGTTTCTAAATTTCTAATCCCCATGCCTAAAACTAATCCAATCAATTTTTAATGGTATAAATAGAGCCATTGGGTGGAGGAAAAGGGGGAAGCACCCTTATGCTAGAAAATTTATGCTCAAGTATACAAGTAATCAGTCCCGTGTTTTTAAGACCATCCTTTGTTCCTAGAAATGATTGATTCCAACACCCTTTCCCTCATTATCGTATTGAGAGGAAAATATCCCTTCTCTTTCTATAACTTTCTCAAAGTAAGGAGTACGTAGCTTAAGTTTCCTTTAGTGGCCCAGGAAGAGGAATCCAAATGACAGTTCTAGGTGGTGTTGTAGCAAGGATAACGTGACTTCTCTCTTTGTTATTTGTTGTTCATTTAATATATGATAACTCTCTTATTTCCTTCTCAAATCGTGTGCTATCAATATGTTTTCATTGTCATTATGTGCATATGTTTGGTTGGTAACTAAATATCTAATCCTAGTTAGCTTAGGTAGTTAAGATTTAGCTATTATAAATACTTTATATGCACTTTTGTCCTTCTTTGTGTGTATATTAACAAAGGCTATACCATAATGATATATCATAGTGAGGATATTTGAGTGGAATCTAATTTGATCTTCGATGTTCAGGTAAGTGGTATCTAACCATTGGTAGTTATGAAGTTGCATATTTTAACTACTTCTTGGTATGAGTTAGTTCTCTGGATTGTCCCTTTTTGTTGTGACCTCAACCCTAGTCATAGGGGTGAAAATCCCGTAATAGGATTGGAGATTCCACTGGGGATTGGCTCATTGAGTTTTTCACCTCAAGGATTTTTTAGTTTCTTGTACACTTTTTTTTTAATTTCTGTTTCTTTTGTGTTAGTTTCAATTTTATTTTTAGAACTATAGCATCGAGTTTTGGGTCCTAAATCAAGCCTTTTCCAATTCGTTTTGGTAAACATGAGTGGCACACACACCTTTCCCCATATAAACCCACGTAGATACACTAGTTTTTGTGGACAAAATCACGTACATACACACCCTACTAAGGCATCAATTGTGTACGAGTTTTCGGAAGTGGTTTTCTTCAATCTTTCAGTTTCTATTGACCTTGGTCTTACTTCCTAGATTTCTTTGTTGATACCTTGTGTTGTATGAAGGTTGTTTACTTGCATGTTAATTCAAGTTGAAGTCTTTTTTGGTCTTTATCACTAAATAAAACAAAATATTTTGTGATTTTAAAGAATCTTTATTTTCTTTTTCGTTTGCATCATTGAAATAAGAGTCGTATCTTTAGGTTCTCTGTTTCTTGATTGTTGTTGCAATCATATCTAAAACCTGAGTGCATTATCTAAGTTCATTATTTTTCATTTCTTGCATTGTTGTTTTGTCAAGCATAAAAAGAAAAATCTCCTTGTTTTAGTATCTTATTGCTTGGTTTTTTGCTTTAGTAACAAGAAAACAAAAAGACTAGTTTGCTTTTGAATACATATGTTTTTTTCTTGTTTGTTGTTATGCATTCATTTTTGAAAGAGAAAATATATTTCTTTAAGAAAATGTATTTCTTCATCATTTGCATTAAGGATTTTTTTGCATTGCAAAGAATTTAGGTTTTTTGAGTTGCATAAAGTAGTGAGTCTCTTTCAAAGAAAATCGTAGTTGTGCTTGCATGTTTGAAAAGAAAAATATTGTATTTAAAAGTTAAAAGCTTGCATAAGTTTTTCATGTTTACATTTTTACATTGAATAATAAGCTATATTTAATGACATGATAGTGTTCTTATAAGTTTATTTCTGTAAGAGTCCTTAAAACACCACTGGTTTTTCTTCCATATCATGAGTAAATAACAACTACTAAAATTAATGCTAATTTAAAACATACTAGACATCTTTATTTTTAGATTCATCAACAAGTCTAGGTGTAGGGCCCTGGGATAGGTTGGATATTAAACTCTCCAAGGCCATTCAACTCAACTTATAGTTTTATTAGTGAGTTCTCAAATCCAATATCACATAGGTGTTTTCGGGGAATCTCTCATAGGTGTTGTCGGGGAAGCTCCTCTAACATAGGAGTCAAGCACTAGGTCATAAGAGGGTAAGTGAAATAGATACCCCCTCTCTCATTTGTCTTAGCATATTTGGATTTTTTCATATGCAAGACTTTATTGAGTACCACTGCCCCCCTAGGTGCTAGTACCTTTGGAATATTTAGGCTTAGCTTCCCTTCCCATACATGTGGTCCCAATTGACAAATGTTTCCTTTGGTCTCTAATTGCATGCTGGTAGTCATATTTTCCATTCCTAGGTTCCACATGGGTGACTATAAGGGGATTCTTTCATTACCTGAGACAAATTACTAATCTCCTCCTTGACTCTTTTGGAGAGTTGTTACAGAATAATTCCCCTACGGATAGGTGAATCTTCCCTTGGAGTACAGACCCCTCTACCAAGACAGAAAAGTACCTTTGGACACTACCATTCCTGTAGATTAATTCTGTCCATTGAAAAAGAGAGAAGGAGAGATAGTATGATGTACCTCACTTTCAATTTTTTTCCAAGCTACTCCAATCTGTGAGTTCCAATCAACACCTGTAATGGATGACAAGATACAAACAACTATCTCCTACTCTAATGGATGAGACAAAATCAATCTATCTATGAAAGATTAAATAAAACATAGACAAGTACATGTAAATGCATACTAGAAGGAGATAGGCCAAGTATATTGATGAGAACTTTAAAGAGACACTTACAATATTCAGATGATGTTGCAGCAGCCTCCCCAATTCCTCCTCGTCCAACCCCTTGCTCAAAATACCCACAATCAGAATAACAATGCTTTGTTGATTATTTTCCTCCTTTGTTCACCATGAGAATGCCTCCATTTATAGGCTTTGAGAGGCTCAACCACCTTGGTTATATTTTGGATTAGTTGAGGATATGACTCTATCATTTGTGATATCTCCCTTAGATGCAGCCTAAAGGTTAAACTTGAGCCAAACCAACTTGATCCGTCCATAGCTATCCTTAGAGAAAAATGGGATTTCTTCCAAGATTTTCTCAACCAATTCGATGCTCCCTTACAATGGGAAACAAAGCATTATATCTCTCCTTGCTAGATATACAAAAAGCGCTAGAGCTCCTTGCATATGAGAAGGGGAGCACTGATCTTCCAAAAGTTTCCAGGATGAATAATTCCCATAGAAAAACACTTTGTTCCCATTGTCAAATGATGGGGATTCTTCTTCTAACATGTTTTATGGGTTGTATCAAGTGTTCTCATGGTGTCATTCGTGATGTGACACTTACGACACTTGCGATACAAGTGTGACACTTAAGACACTTAGGATAATGAGAATGTGACATTATTGAAGTGAGGAATTTTGATGTGTAACAGATTCCCCCCCAAAGTGTGAAGTCATAAAATTAAAGTTGATGGCCGAAACACTTTGTAAATTCTTCAAATCAAGGGTATGGAGTCAAGGAACCTAGTAGAAGTTGAAGACAACCATCAAACAATGTTAATATGTGTTCCATTCCTGAGGTACGCATACCTATGCTCAGGCTATAAATGACTCAAAGTATGGCCGCGAAAAAATACATTGCAGATCCATGATGATATTGACTAAGGGTATGGCCACCAGAGATACAATGTGGATATGTACTTCTATGACATGTACTGATCGTAGCCATGCAAATACAAAGTGGAGCTACGATATGATAAAATGTATTCACAGACCAATACAATGTGGATCTATGTGACATCATAAGTATCAACATGCTCAAATTACTTCCTTTGCAGCCTGGGAAAAGCGGATATCAGAATGAATGCTCAACCCAGGGTCTTCGTCCCAATCCCGATGTGGTACAAATCTAGCCATGTGAATAGATGTTTTGATATCGAACATGGTATAAACCACTTGATTAATGGTCATTTAGGTAAATCATTAACAAGTGCAAGGGAAATCACCAGTGATGTCAATGACTCTCAAGGTACCCTAGTACAATCCAGTGAATGTGAAAAAATGGGTTGAGGTCGAACATTTGTGGAATCATCTGATCAAAGGTCAATGATGTAATCCTACTATCGGAAGTGAGGAGGCTTGACATTGAGGCATGTAGGTCCCAAAGTACTAACTAGTTTCTAAGTCTAATTCTCGGATGATGTGTTGAAGTCAACAGGAAAAGAATTGTCGAAGGAGGGCCTTGATTTATCCCTCATCATCGACATGAAACTAACACAGGAAAGTGATAAGATATAGTATATGAACACAAAATGACATGGGTATGGAAACTGATAATTGTGTAGATGGTTGAATCTCAAGGTAGAAACTTCCCTTGAACACTGAGGCACAACATGATACTTGGCAGCATAAATGTAGAATGGACCAAAAAATAATGTAATGAGTGTTGACGCATTCTTTGGATGGTTCAAAGGAGTGGAAATACTCATAGTATTGGTTTATCATAGAGGTTTAGTGGATTATCCAAGTGTTCAGTGTGAAGTTTAAAACAAGTGTTGTTTTCAAGGGAGACTGCGAGAGTTATTTACAAAAATTTTCAAGAAACTTGACACACTTCCTCCAATTTTTCCCCCCATCTAGATAGATGAGTACCTCTTTTTAATTTAATGAGCTCGAGGAGGATAACACATGATCGATATAACTCACCTTCGGTAAGTTCATATTCCTTCATTTAATGAACTGGAAGAAGTAAGGGTTCGTTCCCATATGGATCCTTCGATGTATGGTTTAGTGAGTCCAGAGAAGGAAAACTCGGTGGTTTTTCATGTTTAGAGAGTATGAAAAGAACTTAAAGGTAACTCCAAGGTTGTCCTTTTTTGTAATTTTAGTCTTTAAGGCCTGGAAACGAGATAAACTATTACTCAGAAGATGCTCTTTCTAACATTTTAACGAGTGTGAAAGGATTACTCGACAATGTTTTCATGTTTAGAGAGTCTGAAAAGAGATTAAAGGAGACTCACAGGAGTTCCTTTTTCGTATAACCTTTACCATTCCGAAAAAGTGATAAAATTATACTCGGTTACATTCTCATGTATTTGTGAGCGCAAGAAAGAACAAAGACTAAGCTATTGGTGTTACAGGGTCATCGAAAACACTCCACTCAAATTCCTGTAAAATCAAGTTGTTCTGGGCACAAGATATTAGTAATTTCTCAAAAAAATAATAAAAAACCCAAAAATAGACTTTATAATAAGGATAAATGACCTAATTGAACCTATCAAATATCAAACTAGGTCAAAAATTCAATCTTTTCATGTTTAGAGAGTCTGAAAAGAGATTAAAGGAGATCACTCGACAATCTTTTCATGTTTAGAGAGTCTGAAAAGAGATTAAAGGAGACTCACAGGAGTTCCTTTTTCGTATAACCTTTACCATTCCGAAAAAGTGATAAAATTATACTCGGTTACATTCTCATGTATTTGTGAGYGCAAGAAAKAACAAAKACTAAGCTATTGGTGTTACARGGTCATCGAAAACACTCCACTCAAATTCCTGTAAAATCAAGTTGTTCTGGGCACAAGATATTAGTAATTTCTCAAAAMAATWATAAAAAACCCAAAAATAGACTTTATAATAAGGATAAATGACCTAATTGAACCTATCAAATATCAAACTAGGTCAAAAATTCAATCTTTTCATGTTTAGAGAGTCTGAAAAGAGATTAAAGGAGATCACTCGACAATCTTTTCATGTTTAGAGAGTCTGAAAAGAGATTAAAGGAGACTCACAGGAGTTCCTTTTTCGTATAACCTTTACCATTCCGAAAAAGTGATAAAATTATACTCGGTTACATTCTCATGTATTTGTGAGTGCAAGAAAGAACAAATACTAAGCTATTGGTGTTACAGGGTCATCGAAAACACTCCACTCAAATTCCTGTAAAATCAAGTTGTTCTGGGCACAAGATATTAGTAATTTCTCAAAACAATTATAAAAAACCCAAAAATAGACTTTATAATAAGGATAAATGACCTAATTGAACCTATCAAATATCAAACTAGGTCAAAAATTCAATCTTTTCATGTTTAGAGAGTCTGAAAAGAGATTAAAGGAGATCACTCGACAATCTTTTCATGTTTAGAGAGTCTGAAAAGAGATTAAAGGAGACTCACAGGAGTTCCTTTTTCGTATAACCTTTACCATTCCGAAAAAGTGATAAAATTATACTCGGTTACATTCTCATGTATTTGTGAGCGCAAGAAAGAACAAAGACTAAGCTATTGGTGTTACAGGGTCATCGAAAACACTCCACTCAAATTCTTGTAAAATCAAGTTGTTCTGGGCACAAGATATTAGTAATTTCTCAAAAAAATAATAAAAAACCCAAAAATAGACATTATAATAAGGATAAATGACCTAATTGAACCTATCAAATATCAAACTAGGTCAAAAATTCAATTTTACCTTTGTTTTTGACTATTCTCCTCTGGTCTTTGGATTTTTACTTCTTTTGGAGTGCTTTTCGAGCATTTATTGCGGGGGTTGTAGGCGACCATTTTCAGAACCATCCAGACTAGGTTTGTTGTTTCCTTCTCTTCATCCTTTTTAATGCCTTTTTATTGCATTTCATCCTTTAGTTTAGGTGTTCTGGCCTCCTTGGGAAGCCCTAGAGCGCCAAAATGGATCGACACTCCCTCAAGGCATCAAGGGGAGTTCCAATCATGATTTCAATGCCCTAGTGTGCGCGTTGAGGGTGTGATAGAGATATGTTGGATTCCTTGACGGAGTGCTAGGCCCAAAACTCAATTGTTTTTTTTATTTTTAGGCTAAAAACAAGAAATTTCTTTCATTGAGGGTTTATCTAATGATGATTAATTGATGTTTTTGCAAGTTTCATCCATAGATAGCCATGATTGAGAGGAATGAATGCGAGGACAATTTTGATGACATTACTTCTCTTCAAGACCCTCAAGCAAGGGTGACCTTATGCAATTGTGTCTTGTTCAAGTATTTCAGACTTCAAAACATGAGGAAAGAAGTGTTAGTTCTTGAATACTTGATCGGTCTATGGGACGATGATGAACAAGCATTCCGAGTAGGGACAAATATGCTTGATATTGAGATGGACGATGTATACATTTTGACATGGCTCTTGAGTTGGGGGGATCCTATACTTTTTCCCGGACACATGGCTACTTCGAGACCGACAAAGGCATATGTTGTTGAATACCTTATATTAGGGCCACAATTGGTGGGATGAAGGATCGTTATCAAATATGTGAGAGATATGTCACTTCGATCCATCCCATTTGTTATCACCAAGTTAACAGGGAGCACTAGTGACCACATTACTTCAAAGTCACAAATTTCTTACACCATTCCGTGTTTGGAACCAAGTCTTTTCAACTAGAGTGCAAGGTTCCTGAGGAATGTTAAAGTGAAGATATCCAAATGCAGAATTGGTCGAGATTTGTTTTTTGCATATGGTTCTTTCTTTGTTTCATTTTTCCTAGAGAGGATTCCCTAGATGCAGACACAGGTTGCAATGATAGAACCTCTTGTGATCGAGCCTCGTATGGAGAGGTGGACCCATATTTCCCCTAGGCTGGGGAATGAGCCCTCGACTTTTAGATTCACTATCAACTTCTTTGCATGGTATAGGAGGAAGTTAGTGTTGATTGAATTCCCTTATGCTGGGGTAGATTTCAGAGTTAATTCAGACTTTGTACTTCCCAAGGGCATACAATGGGATGCATCATGTATGAAAGATCATAACCTTGTAAAAATATTTTTGTTTTTTTTTCATATGTTTTTCATTTTTATAACAAGGGATATAAACCATTTCATTTTCATCGAGCAAACAGAGGTGCATCACGTCTGATGGATATGCCAACATTGGGGTGTCATGGGGATGCACAGGTGGCAGTTGATCACGACGTCATAGTGGGAAGACTTTGGGAGGTGGAGAGAAACCTCTGAGGCTTGACGATGGGTGTTTTTCCCTTAGGGAGGAGAGATGTGCCTTTACATCTTCAATGACATACATTTGGGGTCTTCGAAGGCATCGATCATTTTCTACGATGGGTGGCACGAGTGGTAGTGTTCTATGCAGAGCACAACGTGATACATGAGAATGAGTAGATTCCTTAGTCATTTTTAGTCTTTATGATGATATTATGGGCATGAAGGCCCAAGTTTTTCCTCGTTATGTACTTTCGTATGATGTATTTCAAAAATATTTTTCTATCAAGCATATATCTATCTATATATCTATATATATATATATATATATATATATATATATATATATATATATATATACGAGTTTTGTGGTGGTTACATATGTTGCATCTTTGTTTTATGTGATGTTTTATACATATGATTTGTGTTACAAATGTTTATCTATGCGCAATATACCAATCCAACATGTAATTCGATAACGAATCCGTGATCGTGTTGAGTTCTCTCAATATGTGTCTGTAATCAAGAAATTCAAAATCTCTTTCAAGATGGAAAACCCTCAGATGAAGACATAATAAAGTTGAGATGTGAATGACATACTCACGATTTTGTTCACAGAACACTAGTTGGGAATCAAGGTTGATAATCAATTAAGATACACCTAGAGAGGAGGCTTCGGTTAAGAGTCTGGTGATGACTTGATACTCTACAATGTTATTGGTTTCATATCCGAGGAAAATCCCTCCTGAACTCACTAACTCTCCAGAGTGGTAGATGACCCAAGATGTAGAAGCCATGTTCTAGGTATATAGACTAGCACCATCCGCAAACTCGAAATAGACGGGAAAGGATGATGTCATCTATGCATTCAATAAAAAAGAAAAGTATAAGCAGTTGATACAAAACTAGTGCATGAAAAAGGAAAGACACACCAATTCAAAAGTATATAATACAGTAATGTAATAATCACACATGCAAGATATTATATGCATAGTGCTTCTTGAGGTAAATCCATTTCGGGGCTCACCGAGAGATATCCCATCGTAGTCTACTAACTCATAGGTGTCTCTGTGTAACATGCATTTTATGATGTATGGACTGGGCCAAATGGGTTGTAACTTTCCTGCCCCCAGTTTGTCATGATCTTGATCATAGACTCAGACTAAATCTCCTTCTACGAAAGTGCGAGGTTGGATGGATTTATCATATTGTTTTTTCATGTGTTTTTAATATGTCTCATTGATGAGAGCAACGTCGTGATGGGTTTCATCCAACTTGGTCATATATAAGAATCATTCATGTTCAGAAAAAGTGTGGGGTAGGAGGTATACGACAAGTTTCAATGAAGGAATCTCGCATTCGATCGGTAATACCGCTTCTATCCCGTACACCAAATGGAAGGGTGTAAATCCAGTTGCAGTTTTAACTGAAGTTTGATAAGCCCAGAGTCCGGAGAAGAGTTGCAAATGCCAAGAGGTTTTGTTTTCTCCCACCATGCGTTGAAACATGGTCTTCAAGACTTTTTTATGGATTCAACTTGTCTGTTTGCCTAAGGATAGTAGGGGGATGAGTTTTCATGGAGAAAACCTATCTTGGTTCATAATTCACCCATCATTTGGTTCTGTAAATGGGATCCATGGTCAATTACAATAGCTTGTGGGACATCGAATTGGGTGATGATGTGATTGAAAAACAAAAGTGCTACAATGCGACCATCGTTAAGAAATGTCGGCATAGCCTCAACCCATTTAGTGAAGTAATTGACAACAATGACGATATAACCGTTCCCCTCGACTGAGGTAGGATTACATTGCATGAAATCGATGCCCAATTTTGCAAAGGGGTTGATGATGACAATGGGATGAAGTAGATTTGGGTGGGTACGTGCTTTCCTATGAAATATCTGATAGGGTGGGCATTATTTAATGGCCTCAATGCAATATTTGAATATAGAAGGCCAAAAATAACTAGCACGTAGAATGTTTTGGGTTGTAGCCATCCCAGAAAAATGACTTCCATAAGCTTGAAGGTGACAACCATTTAAAACTTGTTCAATCTCTTCGTGGTTTAAGAAACGTCAGAGCAAAGTATCAATGCTACGATGGTAAAAGGTGTCATCAATGATAAGGTAGCACTTTGAGTGGTGCCTAATGCGACGTCATTCATCACGTGAAATGCTAGGCTGAAAGCATTGGGTTTGGAGATAGAGAAGATTATGTCCATACCAAGGATCAAACATACTAATAAGGAACATGGATTCGTCAGGAAGGGAATCACTGGGATTGGTATCCTCATCAGTATGGGGAAGATCAAAAATTAATTCCGCAAAAACCAATGATTTCTTAGCTTTGGATTTGGTAAACTCGAGATTGAATTCTTGGAGAATGATGATCCATTTTGAATATTTTCCCCTAAACGAGTCAAGATGTGGTACATGGGGTTCGAGTATGCAATGAACGTGGTAGTGCGTAACAGAATATAATGGAGAAATATATGGACGAAAATAACTACTTCCAAAGCCAACTTTTCGACATGTGAATACCATAGTTTGGGACTTGATATACTTTTATTCAAATAGTACATCACATGTTCGATGCCATCATCATCCTATGGTACTAACACCATAGAAATAGTGGAAGTGGAGGAAGCCAAATAAAGGATGTAATATTTCACATGATTTGGTGGGTGCAAAAGAGGTGTGTTCATTAACACATGCTTAAGAGCATCAAATGAGCATTGAGTAGTTGCATCCCTGATGAGCAGGACATCTTTCAATAGCAATATCATGAATCCTTTAGTGATTTTCAAATGAAGCGACGAAGACGTTTTTCCTTCTCTTTCAAAATTTGTAGTTAAGTGAGGTTGTTTGGAGGAAGCAAAGTGAGAATGGATTTGACTTTTAAGGAATCCACCCTAATCCCATCTTTGGAGACTATGAATCCGAGGAGTTTTCTTGATTCGACAACAAAAATGGATTTATGGGGGTTCAAACATATGTTGTAAAACCAACATCAAAGAAATATGGATCATAGGTCACCAATGTGGTCTTGTCGATGAGACGATTGAATGGGTAAGTCATCAAGATAGGGTTCAACAATATGTTTGATATCCTGGAATGCATATGACATGGCCCACTGAAAAGTGGCTGCATGTTTTTAAGGCCAAAAGGTAATTTATGATAAGGGAAAGTCCCCCAAGGGAAGATTAAGGATGTTTTATGTTGATCATTTGGTAAAATGTCGATCTGGTTATATCCAGAAAAGCCATCCATAAAAGAGAAAATGACGCTTCTGATGCAATTATTGATAATTTGGTTGATAAAGGGTGTAGGGTAATTGGATGTAGGACAAGCCTTATTAAGATCCTAATAATCGACACAAACATGAATGGTCCCTTGTTTCTTGGTGACTAGAATGATGTTGGAAACCCATTCGATCAAAGGGACAAGATAAATAAAACCATATTTCAAAAGTTTTTCTACTTCTGCCTTGATTGTTGCGGTATTCTTAGGATGAACTGGGCGAAGTTTCTGTCTCATAGGTTTAACTCCTAGGTAATTCTTGATTTCATTCACAATGATCGATGGATCGATCCCAGTAATTTCTTTGTAACTCTAGGAAAATATGTTGTTGTTGGTTACTCCTCTCCTCTTTCTAATTCTTAGGCTGACCCAGGTTCATATCTGAACAAGATTCCAACAAAGACCTCTAAAAATATCGGTCGTCCTGGTAAACCAGGAGGAAACACAACTCATAGAGTGCATTACGCAGTCTCACTTGAGATAGTTCTATGGGTGAATGCAATGCTCAAGTGCTTGCAGTCTGGGAATGAGTGGGGATTTGGGATTATACTTTGTGATCTTCATTCATTTGGTATATCATCCATATATATTAAATACTTTTCCGTTCATTACTCATGCATGTAAATCAACATATCTAACTACTTCATCAAGAAATTCATCTAATATTTAACCATTAACAGAAAAGACATAAACAATAATCATTTCACATAACACATGATCTATCGTGGTTCACCCCCTCCTGGGCTACATCCACAAAGATATGGCTCTCAAGCTCTTTTATTATGGTTATGCAATAGATGGCATTGCACGCACTAGAATCCTTGATCTTACAATCACAATAGGTTCCCCGATCCCTGTGAGGCTGACTAGATCACACCAGGATTCTTAGCCTATGATATAACCCTCGAGATCGATTTGCTTGACTCTCCTACAACTCAAAAACTTATAAAAAGGTGACAGATCTTACCATCTTTCTCCTAGCTACGTAAAAAAATATTTTCTAACATGCTAGAACACCCGAACTAGACCTCCTAGGTACTTATTTATACTAATTATTATCTTATCAACCATTAGAATATCTTACAAAAACACTAACCCTAATGTGGTTAGGTTTTTCTGCATGCATGCCTCACATGTTGTTTTTCCTCTTTTTATAGCATCTCTTTTCCTTTATTTCCGACATGCTTCCCTGTTTTTCGGTGATGCTCTAATTCCTTCAAAACTTCTTCGATTTCTCCCAAAATTGGCCTGCACCAACAGGCCCCCAACACTGACATCGTGACTCATCCCAAGTCACTTTCTAACTCCAACATCTATCACTAATTGTGCCAGCGTGACATACATCTCAACTATTCTCTAGCACTGCTCCTGAGCCTGACTACTCTTTTTGGCCATGTATTCCACTAGCTGGGTGATGACTGGGGGTTTTAGTAGTTCTCCCCCTTCCAAACCTATCCGCTCTACACTCAACTTCGATGTGTCGATCTCCACGACCAACTGATCCACATTTTCCTACAGGGGCTCCAATTGCGCCTGTCACACAATCTTTTGCGCCTGTACTATTTTCTCCTCTGCCTGTAGTGTCTTTATTTCAATGACAGTCTTGATTCTCTTGGTAAATGACAACATCTTCTGTCACTATTTTATCTTTGCCATTGATTCATGCACTCATTCTTCCTTCCCTTGCATCTCCCGCAAGCACTCATCATCTAACAATTGTGTCCACAATTGGGCACTATTATCCAATAGTTCTGTGATGCAATATGTTGCGCACATGATGTTTTCAGCATAAGTCGTCGCATATTGTTCATGATATGAAATGACCTCAGGAGGACTCATAGGTACTGCGTGCTCCTCTAGTTCCTTGATTTGATCCTTGTACTATTCTAAGGTTTGCGTGATTTTTCTCATATTCTCCTGGGAAGATGCTTCCTCTGACTTTGCACTGGCTGGGATGGTGTGAAATACAACGCTAATGCATTTCTCCATCTCCTCGACCTTTTTCTCTGTTGCCCATCTTTCTTTCCCTTCTTGTATGATTGCCTCCTGAAATGCATTGATTTATTCCTACACTATTTGTAATTTTGTCGCGTTAGTCCTAGGTTGTGACTTAATTTACTGTGCGACACTAATACGTAGTTTGTAAAGCGCCTTTGCGGGATCTTGGGAAAATTCAAGTCTAATGTCTGCATTTCCTTGAGGGGCCTCTTCACTTCCTCCTCGTCTATATACAACATCTTCGATGTTATGATGAAGTTTGTGCTCCCTTGTGCTGTAAGAGGGACTCTTTCTTCAACAAGGCCTTCCTTCCATGGTTTGGGTTGCTTGATATTTCTATTGCTTTTCCACCCTGTTTCCTAACTTCTCCAACATAGTTTTTACCTCCTGTACTTGCTCCAAAATTGAAGCTCGGTGCTTCTTCGTGTTCTCCCACACTTCTGACAGTTTATCCTCGACTATTGTCGCTACTAACTCCACATCATCTATGTTAGTGATGTATGAGAAGGTGGTTTGTGGGCCTTTTCCTTCTTTTTGGAGCCATTGGTTTGCTCCCCTATCCTCTATCCTTGGGCTTCGAATGGTTCAGATGTTGTTAGCATTTTATTATCTCTATTGGTTTCCTGCCTCATTTCTTCTTCTTCAAGAATCTCCTGTGTCCCTATCCCTACTTTTGCAGTGAACACTTCTTCTGTCGTGTTTGTTGGTGCTGACTCCTAGCATGGTCGATCCTGCATGGAACCACCCTATGGTCTTGTTTACATCCTTGGTTTTTTCTTGGGTGGGTTGATTCCCCCCACTAGGCCTTGTGCGACCTTATTCTTCTTGTTCACCCCATTTTTGCTTGTTTGCTGCGTGGGGATTTTTCTACCCGACGTGAGTTTTTTTCCTTGGTATTGCTTTTGGGATCACATGTACCTTCCATTCCTCAGGCCACTCCTGGACCTCCATATGTATGTCCTTGGTCATCACGCAATAATTCAATTGTATCCACTCCTTGGATGTGTCCCTCTTTTCCTACAACCATAGGCTATGGCGCATTGCCCTGAAGTTGGAAATTTTTCCAAGCTCCTAGACAACATTTGGTGAAATTCGCCATGTATTTGCAATTATTTCTTGTATTTCTATTAGGTAGCATTCAAATGTATCCTTTTTTTCTTTCTTCCTCTTCGGTTATGCACTATTGTTTATGGAAATGTAGCGCACTACACCACAATTTCCCATTCTCTCACAATATTTTCTATAGGTGGGATCCTTCCATACTATGAAGACAATGAGGATGAGTAACCATGAGTAGTGGAACTCAGATCCCCAGTCCTGTGTATCCTTGCAATCCTCCAAAAATGAATTTAATAAGTATGTGGCCTAGCTCATTGAACTCCCCTTTGCACACTATGTGACAACCACTACTACTCTCGTTGACACTTCTTCTTTGCGACACTTGCACATTAGACTGCATCCTAGAGTCAGGTTGTGAATATTGTCGCGGGATCATTGATGTCATTGATCCTGATTCCTCGGTTGGATCTCTCCATGCCATAGTTGGCCTTGATTTCATCAGAGATGGACTTGGCCTTCGTTTTTTCCTCTGAGTGTTGTTATGGCTTCTCCCCATCTGTGGGTAGCTCGGTAATTTCTACGATCATATCGACATTGATAGGTATGGGCCTATCCATCCAAAGAATCCCTCCATGTACTTGCATAAGGATTTTCTTTACACAATCGTTGATATGTTTACCACACCCAAAATGTGGTATATCAAGGAAGTTCATTATGCCTATGTTGTAGAGCCCGAGGATCCAATGCACAAGATCCAATAGTGGTGTTCTTGATGGACCCTCTCCCTGACACTCCATGTAATTCTGCTGCGATAAGTCCATGAACTTAATGGTGTCTGCTACATCATGGTCAAAATACTTCATTGTATTCACCCCTATGACCATCTCATTGTCTATGTGCACCCCTTCTGAAATTTTGGGCATGACGAGTGTTACTTCTTCCTACGGCTGTGACACTCCTTTTGCACTACTCTCAGCACAGGGTTTCTTCCTTCCCTGTGGGGATGAGGCCCCCACCTCTGGTACACCCTTGTTCTTTGTTCCCTGCTCTTCGTTTGGTTCTCAGAATTATGGTGTTGAAATCTTGTCATGTTCTTCATATTGTGGCCCTTTCCCTCTTGACGCGTCAGATTTTTTTTCTTTCTATGTTATCCTCTGGTTGCCCAACCTCCTTCTCTGGGTTGTGTTCCTCCTCCACCCACATGGTGTTTGGTTAGTATTTGGGTGTGTGGATTTCATCCACAACCACTATGGCTGGTGCTTCTTCTGTACCTGCTTGCACTGATCGAGCTCTGGTTCTTATGTTTCTACCGACCATGCCCGACGCTCCAACTCTTGGTGGAGACATGCTGATGAAATTCAGATTGCAAACTTCTAAATATCCACTTTCTATCACAAATGTGTACTCTCTTTATCTTCAAATCGGCACTACGTTCTTCTCCTTAGAAAAAAACACAATGAATTACTTTCCCCCTTTTTCAGAATTTATAGAAAGACGATGAACTGACAACTATTCTGCACTGACATTTGTCACATTTTCACTTTTTGTTGTGTTTCCTGTTCGCTGTACCTTTTTACAGGTTAACTTCTCTTCACCGCACAGTGTTTTCAATCACTAGTTTTTCTGCAGCACACTGTTAATTCTACCAATTCTATTATATCAAAACCTTCCATATCCACTGATTTGTTTATATTTTTGTCCCATTTCTACTTTTTATGGATTTTCTTCTTTTTCTCATTTTTGTTTCCTTTTTCTCATGTTGTCTCTCTTAACTTCTACCATAATACACGATGTACATATTTTCTTACTGTGTTGTAACTTTTTAAGTAATAGGAGTTTGACTGTCCTTGTACAGTTTCACTCGACTCCCATTGATCATTCCTTTCAGTTTTTTGATTGTGAATCTTTCAGCTGTACAAATCCCCCATCTGTGAAAATATTCATGTTGGCCCTTGACCAAGTTTTGAAGAATACTTGGTCATAATTGACCATTTTGGGACTGCGATAGCTTGCCAAAGATGGAGCGCAACACAAAGCAAGCAAGACCTATTTTTGGGTACCTTTTAGGGTTTTTGGGTTAATGTAAAGGGTAAGGGATGTCGACCTGTGGGTTTACCCACGCTTAGGCCCATTTTGTAATCTATAAATAGATACTTAGGCAATGTAATAAGTAGTAGATGTGATTGCTTAGTGCAAGTAGTAGTACATTTATGTGATGTATAGCTAAAGGCTTAGTGCTAGTAGTTGGATCTGTGTGATCAGATGTATATTGCAAGTCCTTTGTGCATGATTGTAAGGGGATTGACAAGCTAAGTGAAAGTTGTGGTAGTTTTGTGCTAAAGTGCAAGGAAAAAGGATTTAGCGAGCAACGCAAATCTTTTGTTCTATACGAAGTAAGGTTCAATGAAGCTCTGTGTTGTAACCGCTTGACTGAGATAATATAAAGAAGAAGACTTTGTGGACGTAGCCCCAGGGTGGGGGTGAACCACGGTAACTGTGTGTATTGTGCTCTGAATGTGTTTATCTCCTTCTTGGCTAAGTGCTTACTGTGATTAAATAGATCTAGTTTTTCTCTGTGATTATGATATATGAATGAATGTTAGATCTGATAGATGCTTAGTGCTTGATCTAGTGAATCTAATATATATATTTGGGGCTAAGTACTGAATCATATTTAGTCTAAATATTCAATGTGATGCTCTGTAATTTCTGTGAAGTACCATAAGGGATAAATATTGAGGAATAATCTATGCTAAGTACCCTGTAAAAGATATAATCACAGATCGATTTCCCAGCTAAGGTTGCAGATACCTGAGTCTTTCAACCACCCTTGCCTCTACCTCGGGTGAGACTTCATTTTCTTCACGGGTGTTGCCGAAAGGGCCGATAGTTAGGGTTTTTTTGGTGCGCTCTTGAGCGTTGAAATCTGGGTCTGCCCCTGTGCGAACAAATGGTTTTGTTGCCGAAATAGGAACTACGATTGTTGGGAACTAAAGACGAAAAATATTTGTGTGAAATAAAATCTGTGTGTAGATCTATTTCCCTAGTACGAAGTATTATACTTGACCTACAAAGCTTTGTGCCGAGAAAGAAAGGTCAGATCTAAAGGAAAGAGGTCAGAACTGGAAGAAAAGAGGTGGATACTGAAGAAAATAAGTCAGATCTGAATGCTCTATGCTCTAAGAAAGGTTAAAGTGGAAGTTTCTAAGTCAGATATACAGAAAGAGGTAATATCTGTAAGTTATATGCTCTAATAAAGGTAAGAATAGTTCAAGTTTAGATCTGAAAGCTTTGTGCTCTATATAGGTAACATAAGTGGAATTTTTTTGTTTCTAAAGCATGAATCTAAGTATGCTTGATAGATTTTTTCCTAGCCTGAAAACTAGGGCATCGTTAGATGGAAGAGAATTTGATAGATTTGATAAGAATAATGATAGATATGTTATACCTATGCATAGAGAGAATTTTTGGACTAACCAATGGATGCAGGATCCTAGAAATAAATTTTTGCAGGCTAGCCACCATGACCCTAGTGTGCAGTACATATGAAGTTGGGGGTCATTTAAACGAAAGAGAGGATTGACCCTATGTTACATTTGTAGAAGACCATGACATCTTGCTAAGGAATTCCCTGGGAGAAACCCTAGTTGCCTCTGTTGTAAAGCTATCGACCATGAAGTATTGGTTTTCCCTAGAATGATTGCTAGACTTGAAAAACTGAATATGGAACAAGCAAACTCTAAAGGAGATCAAGAGACTAAAATTTTGGAAGAACCCTAGAAAGAACCAGAGCTCATGTTACTGAAAATAAAAGAAACCCTAGATTATCATAAGGATGTCAGTTTGTCAGAGATCTTCAAAGAACAAGAGAAAATTGAAGTAAGAATAGGAGACTTCGACATTGACTGTGCCCTGGATGAGGGAACACCGATGAATATTATGAAAAAAATAACTTGGGAAACCCTAGGAAGGCCTTTTCTGGTCCCTTCACTAGGAACCATCAGATTATTTAAAGGAAAAATGGTAACCCTATGTGGCATAATTACCCAGATAGCTATGAGTACCCATGGAACCTCGACAGAGGAGGAGTTTGAGGTCATTATATTTATAGAGGACTATGCCTCATTTCCAACTTTGTTAGGAAAGATCTAGATTGAATAAGAGCAGATCCAGAGGAAACAAGAAAAGGAAGACCTAGAATAGAAGAAGAAAGAACTCATGGAATTTATGACTAGAAGGATTGCCTACTTGATGGAGGAACAAGGGAACATATCTCCGTTGTTAAACACCAGGTACCCAGATGTCGAAGTTATAAGAGCATTAGAGGAACCACATAAAACCAAAATATCTAATCCATATGATGAAGGAGTATTACCCTTCGATCTGAGGAAATATCCTAGGCAATGCGAAGTGACTACGTCAAGAGAAGATAAGATTCAAAATGGAAAGAGGGTGACCGAGAACAAGCTCACTGGGAAAAAGGCTAGGAAACTAAGTAAGAAGAGGGCCAAAATCAGAAAATTATAGAAGACTCTAGAAGGAACTTCCCAGAAGGAAAAATCAAAAGAATTGAGCTTTGCCGAGATATTAGAACAACAACATATGGAACTTCGCCATGGCACAACAATATAGACATTGGACCGATATACCCGCTTGACTTCTTCCCCAAACGAGTCGAAAAGAAATTATGGGTTACCAATAGACCGTTGGACAACACCCGAACTGATAGAATGGAGTTAATGCAGGCCCCATATCCGTTGCAAGTAGACCGTTTCTAAGTTTCCCTACTTAATCCATCGTGCCACGCACTAAGAATACTTTTTTCTAAGTGATAATTTGTGACCGGAACTTGATATTACTTCACTCTGTGATCATTTTCTTGTTCCCATACTGTCATCATTCATTTTCATGCCTGATCTAGTGGACCCAAGCTTGTATGTCGGACAAGCTCAACACTGTTGAGAAAGTAGTTGAAGAAGTTTTGATTGGCCTAATGGCTGAGAGATTGATGTTAGAGAGAAGGATGTCTGCAGGTGTGCAAGCATCCTCAACAGGAGGAGTCCATGCTTCTCCCTCCACTTCTTGCGGCACAGAACCTTCCAGAACCATGATCAAGACAAGAACAAAGCACAAAGACGATATTGCAAATGCCAAGTTGATCCTGCAAATTTTTCCAGTTTACATCCCACCTTTGAGCGACAATATAAACCACGACAGTGTACCCAAGGAATTTGATTACACCATGATCACCACGTATCTTCCGAAAGGGGCACACGCAGTATGTGCTGACCAGGATAAGTTCGCAGCACTGAAATTTAACGATTTTAACCTTGGAGATCGCAAAACCTACAGCATGTTATCTCCGCATAAATACCTAACCAAGAACAAAGGAAAAAATCCTAAGATTGTCCCGCAGTCCTGGACCCAAAACCTCATGTATTCCACACTTATCAACGTAATGAAGATCCCTCATTTCGGAAAACACCAAGAAGTCAATGCATCCGTCAGGTTGTTGCTGTCTTGCTACCATGGTGAATACTTATGGTTGGACCACTTCATCACTGTGGATCCAAATCTGATCAATCAGATCATGGGACTTAGCATGCAAGTCCTTGACCCACATGACTTTTACCCAGGAAAGACCTCAGACCGAGCACTAGCACAATGGATAAAGGAAACTTATGGAGATGTAGAGAAGGGTACGTGAGGCTACAAGGTAACCTTTATCCAGAGCGACGTAGTGTTCCTTGCATGTCAGTTGATCATGGGTAAATTAGTTCATAAGAATAGACCAACACAGGTGACTGGCTTCGTAGTTGACCTTGCAGGGAAGTGCATCGAGGGACTACAGATGAATTGGGCACAGTATCTTGTAAGCCAGTTAGAGATGGATTGCAGAGGAGCACAAGACCAAGGGTATGAGTTCCACTTTAGTTGGTTACTCATACTCATCTCTTTCATCGCTTGGGAACTACCAGAGAGAGCCACTTTCCTGGAGATCGAACCTTTTGAACCACTATCCACAAATTTATGTATGTTGTGGTACTCCAACGACATGAACAAGAATCGGAAGTCCATTTCTTTCTTCCACACCTAATTCAACCAACTAAAGAATGCAATTCAGTCTACACCGCAGATCACCCCAAATGTACTTCATCGGTTTAGACCTTTGATGAAATTTATTATGGATCGCCACTTCACCTATATTATAGCGCATGGTGACGAGCATAAACAACAGCTCCAATCCTACTACAAGCTGATAGAGGATGACTTGGAGAAGATTACCAAGGAATGGTTGGAATACCTCCTTGTTGCAGTAGACACCGCAGACATGTCCGACTAGGAAAGCCCTGAATCTATGCCGGATACACTTGGGCCGAGTAGGACTAAGAAGGATGACGAAGTCGAAGATTTCCTTAGCACATCCGTGAAGACTACTTCGATATAACCTACACAGGGAGGCGATGGTGATGAGCTAGGCGGTATAAAAGTTGAAAAAAACAGAGGCGAGGTTACCCCACCTAGAAAGGAGGATCCCTCCATGAAAAGAAAGATGACACCACCAAATCCCTCCTCATGAAATAAATCTAAGGCCACCCGGACCATGCTTAAAACTACCCTTACCTGAGATGACTTCGACTTCCTAATTGTCATGCTAAACGATGTTTCACTCGATCTCGCACAAAAGCAAGAAGAAACGCAGAAGGAGCTCTTCAACCGAATCAAAGTCGAACTCAAAGAAGTGTAGCTGGCACTCTAGTCCAGCCAAGAAGTGTCTACAACGCCCTTAATAAGCAGACCCTCCGGAACAGGTGATGAGCCCACACAATTGCACCAGATCACTGATCAAATCGAAGCTCCCCTTCGACGAGCTCAAGAAGAAACAACACAAGCCACCCAGGCTTTGATGTAAGCACATAAAGCACTTATAGAACAATAGAAGGAGGAAGAACGGGAAAATCTTTCCCTGAAAGCGAAGTGGGACGAGGAAAAAGCATAGTTTCTAGAAGAGTAACTTGAAGTTCAGGAAAGGATTCACAAAGCACTACACTCTGTGACAGTTGTAGAGGTGAATATGGAAGACTATCTCCCACAACAGGTGACCCAACTGGAAGAATTAATCCAACAACTCCAACAATGCATCACGGATCTGGAGCTCTGCATCGTGCCCGATACCCCTCAGGAAATAAGAGATCTAAGAGAGGCCACTACTCAAAGCACAGTTGGATGATTAAAAACCTTTGCTTTGGAATGCAAATAGTTGAGCACTAGAAGCGCCTATACTTATGAAACCCTCATAGATAATCCATAATTGTAGACATTGGAGGCACAACTCCAAGAAGCAAAGCAACATGTAGACACGCTACAAGAACATATCAAGACTTTGACCCCATTTGAAAGAATGAAGAGGTTCGCAAAACAAATCACAACCCAACAACAGGTACATACACTGCAAAGTAAAGTGATGGAAGTCACCCAATGACTTCATCCAATCCAAGAAAGGGCATGCCAACCGTTCACTGAACTTGAAGGCCAGGAACCTAAACTCGAATAGGTTGTCCTCATTGCAAAACACTGCCTGGAAGGACCGATCAATGACACAATGATCCAGGAATTTATTGAGAAAGAGGTTGTCGCATTGCAGTAGGTCAAATCAACTCGAGCCAAGATCGAGGCATTTGAGGCAGAATTGATCAGACCTGAGTGACTCGAGATGAGTCATAAGTGAGTGTTGGGGGCTTGTTGGACCTTGACTAAGTTTTGAATAATAATTGTTCATAATTGACCATTTTGGGACTGCGACAACTTGCCAAAGATGGAGCGCAACACGAAGCAAGCAAGACCTATTTTTGGGTACCTTTTAGGGTTTTTGGGTTGATGTAAAGGGTAAGGGATGTCGGCCCGTGGGTTTACCCACGCTTAGGCCCATTTTGTAATCTATAAATAGATACTTAGGCAATGTAAGAAGTATTAGATGTGTTTTCTTAATGCAAGTAGTAGTATATCTATGTGATGTATAGCTAAAGGCTTAGTGCTAGTAGCTGGATCTATGTGATCAGATGTATATTGCAAGTGCTCTGTGCATGATTGTAAGGGGATTGACAAGCTAAGTGCAAGTTGTGGTAGTTTTGTTCTAAAGTGTAAGGAATAAGGATATAGCGAGCAGTGAAGATCTTTTGTCCTGTGTGAAGTAAGGGTCACTAAAGCTCTGTGCTATAACCACTTGACAAAGATAATATAAAGAAGAAGACTTTGTGGATGTAGCCCCAGGGTGGGGGTGAACCATGGTAACTTTGTGTATTGTTCTCTGAATGTGTTTATCTCCTTCTTGGCTAAGTTATTACTATGATTAAATAGATCTAGTTCTTCTCTGTGCTTATGATATATGAATGAATGTTAGATCTGATATATGCTTAGTGCTTGATCTGCTAAATCTAATCTATATTTTTGGGGCTAAGTAAAGAATCATATTTAGTCTAAATATTCACTGCAATGCTCTGTGCTTTCTACGAAGTACCATAAGGGATAAATATTGATGAATGATCTATGCCAAGTACCCTTTAAAAGATATAATCACAGATTAGTGTCCCATTTAAGGTTGCAGACACCTGAGTTTTGCAACCACCCCTGCCTCTACCCTGGGTGAGACTTCATTTGCTTCACTGGTGTTTCCGAAAGGGCCGGTAGTTACGGTTTTGTTGGTTCACTCTTGAGTGTTGAACCCTAGGTCTGCCCCTATGCCAACACTTCACTTCATATGGACCCAACCAATGCATTTTGTACTTACCTAGATGCTGAAAATATTTATTGTCATAAAGAAAGACTAGATCTCTCTCCTTTAAACTCTTCCTCTTGATATGTTTGTCATGCCAAGATTTATCTCTTTCTTTCTAGACTTCTTGGTGAAATCCTTCTAGAATCCTATCTTCTTCCATCTCCATGAGCTAGCTTGTCCTTTCTTTTATTGTGCCTCGTTCTGTCATGTTGGTAATTACTGCGATGCACAGGCTAAGTACCAAAAATTCTAATGGCACCACTACTTATTGTCCATACACCAACCTAAATGGTGTCTATCCTATCAACATTTTTCTTGTAGTCCTATATACCCACAATACTGTTTGTATCTCCAAATCCCAATCATCCTTGTTGACATTACAGATATTAGTTAAGACATTCTCTAGGATCTTATTGAAGGCTTCCACTATTCCATTTTCTTGAGGATGGTATCGTGTACTGTTTTGATGATAGACTTCAAATTCCTCAGTCATAGCCTTGATAGTTCTGTTGATAAAGTGAGTTCCTTGGTCACTCATCAAAATTCTTGGACAGCCAAATCTAGTGATCACTTATTCAAATAATAAGTGTGTTGATGTATCTGTGCTACAATATTTTACCGATGTTGCTTCTTCCCATATTGTTAGGTATTCTATCACAATATCGATATACCTTGCTCCTGACCTCTTTGTTGGTGTGTTAATTGGTCCCACAAAGTCTATTTCTCATTTTTCAAATACCTACAATGTTACTTGTGGTATTAGGGGCATCTCATCCCTTCTATTAGGTTTACCAACCCTCTAACAAACACTGCATATATTTCAATAGTCCTTAGCATCTCTATGAATTATTGGCCACCATAGGACTACGTGAAATACCTTCTGCGTGGTATATTTTCCTACATAATGTCCTCCATCTATTCCCTCATGAGATTCTTCCAAAATCCTAGGCCTCTTGTGTTCTAGTATTCATCTTCTCAAAATGTTGTCAGCGCCCATTTTGTATAAATGTCCTGCAATCAATTGATAGTTCGCAACTCTAACTACTAGTTTTTCTTCCGTGTATTGTTAAAATCTTGTGGAATAACCCCTGTACTCAAGTATTCAATGATACCAACAAAATATTCATCAACTATTTGTATTGAAAACAACTGTGCATTAGGGAAGTTATCCTCTAAATTTGTAGGTTCCTCTCCATTGATGACCCTTGAAAGGTGATCATTTCTTGCATTCATCTTTCTTGGTTTGACTATCACTTCAAAGTCAAATTATTGAAATAACAGTAGCCATCTTTAGATCCTCTCTCCCAACACTCGCTTGTTGACTAGGTATTTGAGGGTTGAATGATCTGTGAACATATTAAAGTATTTACCAAGTAAGTAATTTATGAAATTTTGAAGTGAATAGACCATATTTAGGCTTTCTCTTTATGTAGTATTGTAGTTCTTCTCTAATTCTGACAGTTTTATGCTAGAAAATGTTATAGGATGATCCAATTCCCTTGCTCCTAGTTATGCCAGAATTGCTCCAAGTGCTAAAGTTGATGCATCGACACGCACATGGAATGTATTTTCCCAATATGGGATTACTAGAATAGGTGTTGTGACCATTTTTTATTTTAGAGTGTCCAAACCTTGCTGACAATCCTCATTCCACTGAAATTTAGTATCTTTCTTTAACAGTTTCTCCATTAGCGCAGTGATTTGTGCATACCCTTTTATGAATTTTCTATAGTATCTTGTATGTGTTGGATTACTGAGAGGGGGGGTGAATCAATAATAGAGCAGTTTAATCCATTTTAACCATATAATCCAAGTGTTATATCAATGAAACATTATTATCCAATAAATGCAGAGTAAATAAGCAATGAACAAATGAACAATCATACACATACACAGTACACCAGTGTTTTACGTGGAAACCCAAATCGGGAAAAAACCACGGAAT
>JZKD02S1810807.1:114435-131436 GCA_000966675.3 Picea glauca
CCACTTTGGAGTTCATCCATATTTACTTCTTATCAACCATGAACAAACAATAATGAGTCATATTTACATCAAACACTATTGGGTCCATTACCCAAAACTTTGTGCTACGGGTCTTCAAGGGTTGACATCAATGACAACCAACCTTAATCAACAGTATGTCCCAATGTTTCTCTCAACTCACACACTGATTTTGGTGGTGGTAAATTGATAATCATTGTAATCTTGGAAGGATCTACTAACAAGCCTTGTTTTCACACTATGTGTCTCAACAATATTCCAAAAGGTGTCCCAAAGATGCACTTCTTGATATTCAATGATATCTGACACTGTCTACATCTTTCCAACATCAACTTTAACACTTCCACATGATATTTTAGTAAAATGTATAAAGTCCAATAGTCCAGATATACTTCTAAAAAATGATGTATGAACTCCTTAAAATCAGCTATTACTACCCTTGAAAATATGGCCGGTGCATTCTTCAACCCAAAATGCATGACTGTGTATTGGTAGGAACCCCATTCGGTGGAAAAAGTGGTCTTGTACCTATCTTCTGGAGCTATCTTGATATGATGGTAACCTGAGAATCCATCTATAAATGAGTATGATTTGTGGCCTCCTACATTCTCTAATACCTCATCTGTGAAAGGGGTAGGAAAAGGATCATGTAAGCATGGATCATTCAGTTTTCTCAATTCTACACAAATCCTTAGCCCCCATTGTTTCTTTTCTTACACTACCATAGGGATTATACATTCAGATTCCTCCATTGGTTCTATGATACCAACTTCCAACATCCTATCAATTTATGCTTTCACTTTCTTCTTGTATATTGGGTTTAGTCTATACGGTCTTTGTATGAAAGATCTAGCCTCAGGTTTGAGAGGTATATTCATCTCTCCTAGTTCTCCTATTATTCCTTTCATCTCTGTAAACATTTTTTGGAATAGGTCATTGTATTCACACAATAAATCTGTTATTCGTTCCACTATTTTTTCATCCCAATAGTCTCCAATTATGGCCATTTTGGGATTATCAGTTGTCCCAATGTTGAATTTCTTCACCTTGATTGGCACATCAAAAAAATTTGAATCCAAATATGGACCTTCCACCTCTCTTTCACCTTACACTTCTATAATATGAATATTGTGTGGATCATCGTCATCTGGTGCTTCTTCCTACACATGGTAGCATGCCAATAGTTCTTTGACTATTTGTCTTTTTTGTTGTTGATACTCTGTCATGAGTTCAACCTCTGGTTCATCAATAAATATCACTCCTATGATTTGTTTGAGTGTTGAATAAATGTTGGTATTCTCATGTTCAAATGATAAAGTGACTGTTAAATTTTTCTGTAATGCGGTCCATTATGCAGTGCCTCTGTGCAGTTCCTAGTCTACATACCAGTTTTTTGGAATTCCTTCCAATGTGTGGATGAAGTGATGAGGCCATTCCTCCGATGGTGTCATCCTCCATAGTGTCTTTCACTTCTTCAAGTGTTCTGTTGGTGTCCATTTTCCATCATATCTCTGCATATCCTTTCTTCCCTGCTCTGCACTGAATCTAATGTGCAATAGTCGCTTGCATTGGTACCAATACTTAACTGCTTCTTTGTGCACACCCCACCATATTGCAGGTGTTTCCTTGAGTGCAATTTCTATGGATAAGAGCCTATTATTATCTAACACTTCATATTTTTATCTTGTTAGGAATTCCTCTAAATCATTTATGCCATGAAAACTGGGAGGTTCTCGGATTTATGTACCCACCCATCTTACTGCGCGGTATGTTCTTGCACACCTTCTTGTGGATACTTCATGTAATATTTTCTCCCAATTCTCTAAGATTGTATCCAAGTCATAAGCACATGATGTGATTATCCTCCAGCTAAGTAATCCATCTGTAGTTGGGTTTACATAATACTCTTCTCGTGTAGTGGTTATGTATAACTGGTTGATTTCCTCCAGATCTAAGAGAGTGGGATCTACAAACATTTCTCCTTCTGATGGATCTAATGGTGCAATGAATCTGTATTCTCCTGATTCAAATGTCATCTTCCTTTTCTTCAATTTGATTATTTCCTGGTTATCAAATTCCCAATCCAACCCAAGCAGTGTTGGGTAAGGTATTGTACCATCTACTATCTCTATCACTTCAAAATCTTCCTTAGTGTGCACTCCATATATATCTACTGTCACAAACTTAAGCCTTTCAATTGGTATAACTCTTTGTTGGTTTGATACCTTCAATTGGACCAATGAATAGCCTAGTGTGGGCTCTCCCATGCATTTCAATGTCTTCTTGGGTAATAAATTTACCTCAGACCCTAAATATAGTATGATATTCCCCATATTGAAATATCCAATGTTGGCATTCAGTCTAAATTTCCTGCTTGTCCTCCTTCTTGTATGGAGGTGATTGAATTTTTTCTTCTTTAACTTCCCCTCTACTTCTCTGTTACATCTTTCGAACATATTTTTGCAAAATTTTAATAGATGATTGGTCATTCAATAGCTTAACACAGGATTGCAGAAAAGTCTTTATGGTACTTACTTTCTCTACATCTTGTGTTTCAGTGGTGTGGTCCATTGAGGAGGGCATTTCATACATTGGTACATTCTGAGTATGCTGCAAGGTTGATGTAGATGCAACATATTGTTTGAGGAACTCCTATCTTTCCTCCTTGAATATTTCTTTTTCTTTCCCTACATCAAATCATTTTGGTGGCTCAGTATTTTTTTTCACCCACTGGTGTTGTACTGGATATTTTTTGACTATGTCATCTCCTATTTTATTGCCTCCTCATGTGACTATATTGATATTTCTTCCATCATCCCTCACCTTTGAACAAATCCATTGAACATTATGATTGTTTTGATTTATCTTTTCTTGAATTTTTTCCAATAGTGTTAGACAATCCTCCGTGTCATGATCCACTGCGTGATAATACATGCATGTCGTAGGTGGAAGTGGACATTCCTTTGCATTGTCCTAGCTGTTGGAATTTATGGCACACTACTGGACCTTTTCCTCTTCCAAACCCTCCTTTACCTCATCCTCCACCTATGTAGCTAGCTCGATCTTCTCGCGGTGCATTGTACTGAGGCACTTGATTATACTGCGTGGCGTTATATAGTGGCTACACATTATTATACAGAGGTTGCACAATGTTGTACTATTGTTGTGCATTATTATATGGAGGTGGTACCTGGTTGAACTGTGGTGCAGATTTCCCTATGATCATTTCTTCCTATACCCTATATGTATCTGAGGTTCTTTCTCTCATTAGGTCCATTGTCCTACAATATTTTTCATCATGACCCATGGATTTGAAAAAGTTGCAATATGAACTCTTGGGTATTGTTTGATACTTCTTCATCATGGGACAATGATATGGGTCATGCCCATGTGTTTTAGAGATATTTCCATGGTCCTCCCATTGGTAAATGGTTTGGTATCCATGTTTCCATGTACTGCGCAAAAGTTGGGCAGTCATTCTTGTGGTGTCCTTCTGTCCTGCATGTGGTACACCAAACAACTTATCTTTTATCTTTTCTCTTTTCTCTTATTTTGGTTTAGTTGGAATGTTATCTTCTTCATATCCTCCTTCAACTCCTCTATTGCTATATCTATCTTCTGATATTGGCTCTCTTCTAGTTGTAGGGCTTCCTATAGAGCCTCTGCCTAAATTTGAAACTTATGTTGCCTTAAAGGGTATTTCATATGTGGTAATAGTGAGTTCACAAAGAAATGTCTATGATGCATGTCAGTCATGACATATTTAAAGTTACCCTTCAACCGTTTGAACCTATGATCTATCTCCAAAACAGACTCAATTGGTTTCTACTTGATTTCAATCATCTCATTCATGTACTGATCCTCTGAAGTAGGCTTCTAAAATTCACTTATTAGTAGCTTATTGACATCACCAATCGTTCTTGTTGTTCCTCGTGGACTATTTGCAGCTAATCTCATGTACCAATCTAGTGTGTGATCTCTTAGCATAATAGCTATCTGCGCAAGTTTTGTATCCTCATATGTGATATACTTTGCTTCCCAAATCTTCTCACAAATAAACAAGTGCTTTTTTGGATCCTCTCATGCCTCTCCCCGAAATTCTGGTAACCTAATGGTGGGATCATGTCTGACAATTTTGAACGGTGAAGAACTACAACCTACGTGATGTATATACTTGACTACTACTTCTTGAATTGGTTCCTCCAATTGCCGCTCCTTGGTTGGATGCACTTCCTACTATATTTCTTCCACTAAAATTCAGTTGTCTAAGCAATGGTGTTCTATCTGGTTTATTGGTCACAAATGGGTTTATGGGTTCCACACTGACACTGACATGGATAAGATTCCTTCCTTGTTTTCCTTCCCTTGGGACTCTTTTATTTCTTTCATATGTTGCATGGAAGATTTCCTCAATCCGCCCCATGGCCTATATATCCTCTACCTCTTCTTCATCACTTTCCAAGCCCTATCTATCTGCTACATCTCTTTTCTTGTTATTAATGTTATATTGGTAGGGTACTCCATTGTGTGTTCTTCCATCTTTTTCCATGATCTACTTGATATGATATTACTCCATAATGATTGGGTCCAAGGCCTCCTCCTTCTTTCCTTTATCCATTTCTTCCTCCATTTCTTTAACTCTTGTCAGTGCTTCCCCCCTTCCCCCATGTACGTAGGGAAGTTTAGCTATCTGATTCCATAGCCATTACACCTTTTTTATATAGTAAGATCTTGATGGAAGTATACAATGATATAATATTCCTTCATCGTGGTCCTCTTAGAAACTCTTTCTCTGCTGGGTTGTAAGACTTCGTAGTGTCTACTGCAAATTCTATGATAAATCCTGCAACAATACTATCTAACCAAAAATTTACCATGCGCGTGAATTTGTTGTTAAATTATTGTAACTGTGCGATCTCCACAGGATTTCACTCGATCGGTCTGATTTGATTTGTAGGGTGGTTGTCTTTCAACCTCAATAGCCACTCTTGCAATACATGTGGAAAATCACAGAAAAACACCTCATGCAGCTTGCTAAACACGTAGTTTTCCATATATTTGTGTGGTGTTATTTTAGGGTTTCTATTGTCCTTCTACGCAAAGTCAAGCTCCTTTGTTTTCAACAAGATTTCTATCTCCACCTTCATTGGATTTCATGGTCTGAACATCCCCTTATACACTTCCAATTTTTTCGCGATTCTTTTACGGATCCCACTCACTCAATCCCATGCAGTTCCAGCCGGAAATAGAACCATTTGTTGGTTACTCCTCTCCTCTTTCTCCGTATTAGGTTGAACCACGTTCAAATCTAAACAAGCTTCCAACAAATCCCTCTAAAACTATCGACCCTCCTGGTAAACTAGAAAGAAACACAACACATAGAGTGTATTGTGCAGTCTCACCTAAGATAGTTCTATGGGTGACTACAATGCTCAAGTGCTTGTAGTCTGGGAATGAGCAGGGATCTGAGATTCTACTTTGTGATCTTCATTCATTTGGTATATCATCCGTCTATATTAATTACTCTTTTGTTCATTACTCATACATGTAAATCAACAGATCTAACTACTTCATCAAGACATTAATATAATATTTAGCCATTCACATAAAAGACATAAACAATAAGCATTTCACATAACACATAATCTATCGAGGTTCACCCCCTCCTAGGATACGTCCACAAAGATTTGGCTCTCAAGCTCTTTTATTATGGTTTTTCTATAGATGGCACTGCGCACACTACAATCCCTGATCTTATAATCACAACAAGTTCCCCGATCCCTGTGAGGCTGACTAGATCGCACCAAGATCCTTAGCCTGCGATCTAATCCTAGAGATCAAGTTGCTTGACTCTCCTACAACTCAACAACTTACAAAAAGGTGACAGATCTTACCATATTTCTCCTAGCTACGCAAAAAAAAAAATTCTAACATGTTAGAACCCTTGACCTATACCTCCTAGGTACTTATTTATACTTATTCTTGGCTTATCAATCATTACAATATCTTACAAAAACCCTAACCCTAATGTGTTTATTTTTTCTCGCATGCATGCCTCACATGATTCTTTTCCTCTTTTTCCAGTGCCACTTTTCCTTTATTTCCGAGGCACTCCCCTATTTTTTGGCGATGCTTTGATTCCTTCAAAACTTCTTTGATTTCTCCCAAAATTGGCCTGTGCCAATAGTCACAAAATTATTTGAACAAGGCGGTATAAGTTTCAACTTCTTCATCTGAACAATTTGCACCTAGTTGTATTTTTTCCACAATACCTTCTTTAATGGATATTTAGACAGTGATAGTGGAAGATATGTTTCCCAAATTCCCCTTAGGGATGGTATCCTGAGTGAGTATTGGAGAGTGGGGAGAGTCGAAGATATCAATAGGAAAGATAGATGAAATATATTTCTCTATGTCATCCAAACTGGGAAGAAAGGACGAATGATGGGGGTTTTCATCCCATGGTGCCTCCTCGATACTAAGCATTTCCATAATAGATTCATTTGATGGAAAAATATGTAGGAGGTAATCAAAAGTAGAGGATAGGGAATCTAACTAGGATGGTAATGAATAATTCATAGACTCCAACAGATGTTGGTCATCCAGTGAAGGAGAGATAGACTGGATGGCGTCATATTTAGCCTCTGTAGGACTAAGTGGCATGGTGTCACCTAATGTATCAAACTCTAAGGGACTATGAACGATTTAATGATCAGATGATTTGAAGGATTGATGTGCCATAGTTTAAATCATATTAACCGTTGATATATGTTGTGTAGTGGGAGGGACAGGTGTAGGGAAGGTACCCATGAGTGAATAATCTTTCAAGAGACCTACCCCACCACTTTCATAAGTGATTTTTGAGTATCCCAGAAAATGAATGTTGTTGGTCGTTTGAGTGCGAGCATCGGGGGTGCAGTAATCTAGCTGATTGATGGTTACAATTTTACCTTGATGAGGGAATTAGATGCATCGAAAAACCAATGAAGCAATGCCATCCATAGCATAGAACCAACTTCTCCCTAACAAAAAGTTAAAATCGAGGGGAGAATTGACTACTTCAACATCTATAGAAAAAATTTTGCCTCCCAATTGAACGATGAAGGATTGTAATAATCCATGAGGTCGAAAACCTCTTCCATCAAATGCTCGTAACATGATTGTAATACCCCAAGGACGAGCCCCTACTAAATTGTAATGATGTTTATAGGCTGGTGAGATAAATTTTTATAATCTAGGAGGATTATGTGTTTATTAGGACAGAGAGCCTAGATGTTGAAGGCCAGGGAGCCTAATTTTGTATATATAAATAATCACATCATTAATATAATTACATCGCTGCATGTAGAACAACCATCAAGAAAGTGTTATGGGGGATTAAGTTCCACTGGGAAGGAAAAGGGAATGGGCTGAGAGGCTAGGGAAAAGGGGCTAAGCTTGATGGATCAAACCAAGGGAATATTATAATGTATTTTCCTAAAATACAAAGGCTTGGGAAATAAACCCTGTTATCCTAAGTTCCTTTGGGGAAAAGAAAAAACTCCAAGTGGATAGGAACGAGCTCCCAAGAGAGCCAAGTGTCAACTTGGGTGCATGTAGATTTATGTGGGAAAATCCATTGTTGTGGGGGTTCATTCACCATTATGGCCATGCTCCCCATTCCCCGATGCACTGAGCAGGAAGGAAGTCAACCATTTTCCACAATTGTTGAACCCTCTACCATCGTGAACCTCTGTAACTTGTGCGCACTAGTATTTTTGTTGAGACCGTACCTTGCCTTACCCAATTTTTCTAATGTGGTTACCCGTTTGACTTATAAGATAAACATAAGAAGTAGGTTGTTAGGCCCATGGTTTGAAGAGGAGGGTTTCTAGGCCCATGGATTAAAGAAGCAGGTTGTTAGGCATGTGAGCAACTCTCTCCAAGTGAGAAAGATTGTTGAGGAAGTGATTTATCCTAGAGGGAGTCCAGTAGAAGCTACAAAGCTCTTAGAATTCCTTATCCAACCTGTTGTTGAAGCCATGGAAGGGAAGTGGAGAAGCCTATGGAATGTGGAACAATGAATGTGTATATTCCTGAGGTGGGACATGCATGTGGGGAATGAGATTTTGTGAGCGATGGGCATAAGTAGGCTCCTTGGAGGGAATCCTTCCTGTTAAATTGTGCAACTTTCCATAGTCTCGACCTAGCCTAGAATTTCCTTTACCCTGGGTGGAGTTTAGTCCCATCTCAGGGGTGACCCACTGGTGATATCTTGGAGGAGCATGGTCTAAGACTAGGAGGTTCTTGGAAGGTATGGACGTAGTTGGTAGCCTTCTCATAAAAATATAAGTACCAATTCTATGTTAATTTTACATGCTTTGTTTAAGTACATGTCTAAAGTTTATGAGAATTGTCTATGTTTATTGCATGTATGTGTTTATTGTCACTTAAAATGAATTTGTGTATGAGAAGAATGTCTATATCTATTAAATTTTCATTATATATGTATGTATATCAGAGTTTGAAAAAAGTAGATATTTTTGGTATCATGCCCCATCTCCTGGGATGGTTGGTTATGTTATAATTTGGTATCAGAGCCCATGGTTTCAACACTGAACCTGGATGGGCCATGAATGTGGAATTTGGAGTCAAATTTCCACAAGGAATTGATGTACAGAGTGCCATAGCGGTGCTGAGAGAGCTTCTGGGTGGTATTGAAAATCGCAGGAGGTATAACAGTTTGATAAACCACGAAAAACGTGGTATTGGACCACAAATTTTAAATTTGTGTTGTAGGATCTGTTCGTAAGAAGAGAAATCCCTCACAACTGTCAAATCCATATTTTCAGTTGTCTAGGGGTTGTGTGGTGTTTCAACATGGAAATCCTCTGATGTCCCATAGTGATTCTCAGTCGTAGATCATTTGGGAGAAGGTGAACCATTGGATTTCCCAAGTGGTTTAGTGGTTTGGTGTTCAAGGAAATCCATTGGATATTGTATGGTGAAGAAATCACTAAAGTCTTGAAGAGTTTTTTATGACGTGGACCTATTCGGCAGTCGACAGTTCGATAGTTTTGACAAACATGTTGATGATAAGAAATCCTTGAAGTCCCGAAGTGTTGGATATGACGTGGACCTAATCAACAGTTCAAAAGTTTTGAAAAAGTGTCGATGAGAATAAATCATCGAAGTCCCGAAGTGTCAAATATGATGTGGCATGATGATATCACCCAGGGTGACGTGGACCTACCGTAAGTCTTCCACGTGCCACTTTTTTTTGTACTTTTGATAGGCCCTTAGTACCAATTGGGGCTTGACACATGTCACTTGATAGTGGGGCCACGTGTCACCACCTGGATTGATGACAACTATACTACGTGGACCCCAAGAGGTTAAGAAGTTAGGGCATTTGACATTCGGGGGAAAACTGTTGGAAGAACTTCTGGATCTCCGAAGTCTCAAAGTCCCTAAGTTTTGAATTCATGAAGCACCGAAGTGACGTGGCTTTATGATGTCACTTGGGGTGACGTGGGTACACAAGATTCATGCCACGTGTAAGTGTGTTTTATGCTTTTAAAAGAGTTATTTTTCTAGTTAGAACTTGACACGTGTCACCCCTTAGATTGGGCCACATGTCCACTTCTAGCGTTATACCACGTGGTGCTAGATCCTGTTGTCCAGATACTTGGCACTGTGGAGGAACTTGGTGAAGATTTGTTAAGTATGAAGACTCTTGAAGCTCCAAAGAGAGGAGTAAATTCCCATCGTTGATCGGGAGAGGACACGTGGTAGTAGATCCCATGGTCCAAAGACTTGTTACTTTGAAGGAATTGTATTGTTGGTTGATTAAATCAAGAACTCCTGGAGGCTGGAGTTAATCTCGACCATTGATCGAGAGATGACACGTGGAGGAAGGAGACGATATCTGGTAATTTGACACTTCGAGAGATCTATGAAGAAGTGATTTGGAAAGCTTCGAAGCCATAGTTCTATAGTAAATATTAATCTTTGGATGCTAGGAAGTCATGGACCATTGATCCACAGTCCTTTGTGAGTTCACCAATTTGATGCTTCGGGTCATTTGAAAGTTTGGAGTTGCGAAATAATCTGAAGCCCGAAGTGTCGGAGCTATGAAGTGCCGAAGCACGGGGTATGACGTGTCATGATGACATCCCCAGAGGTGACATGGACCTCCCCTAGACATTCCATGTGTCAGTCATAATTGTACTTTTTCAACCTTGTTGGACCAATTAGTAGTCCGACATGTGGGGGTTATGTGTCATCATCTTATATGATTACAATAGTATTATGTGGGCCTAGAAAAGTTAAAAGGTTTGAGAGTTTGGTGTATGGAAGAAATGAGAGAAGAATGTGTGAAATTATCAGAAGCTAGAAGCTTCGAAGTGTCGAATTTTCGAATAAGAACCTATCAACCTAGCGCTTGGTCAAAGCCCATGGTCACATGAATTTGAGGGCCGAAGAAAAGGGTCTAGCGCTCGAAATTTTGTTTTAAGAACAGAGAAGGGCTTAGAGAAGAAGCTCGTGGGTTTTTTTTTAATTTGTACAGACCTACACCTAACAAAGTAAGGAAGTCTTGTAAACCATAAGAAGGGATCCATAACAAATCCAAGAGCTAATTTGAATCCGAGTTGGAATAATCCATATACATGATTGCATCACTTAAAAGACAAATTGTTCAAGTATCCATAACTTCCTATTCAAAACTCAGAATTGAGCATGGAAATAGGCATTAGAAAGGCCTTGAACAGTAGAAGATAACTGTTCACCCCAAAATTGGATATGAACAGTCAATTTCTCAGGAAATTAGTAGAAAATAAGTATGATATATATTAATGGATCATAATGGTTCGTGTTTTCATGAAATTATTAACAACAGTTAACTTGGCAAATTTTTGTTGGTTGCACATTTTGTAGAATTATTAACTATCAGATGAGAATCAACACAGCGTGCAGAGTGATGGATGATAAACATATAGTCAACAATCAAGAGTATTAAATGAGAGGGATGAATGTCCAATTGGGTATAGAAGGAACCGGCTCCAATGGACATGGAGGAGGAAAGGAGGAAGACATAAATTTGGTTGAGACCCTCAAAAAATTGTAGAGAGATGTCCAGAGCCATAAGGATGATAATGAAGGGATTATTAAAGCCAAAGAGCATCAGGAAGACTTCAAAATGAAGTTTATTCAGATCTTGGAAATAATTGAAAAGAAGTTGGATAAGGAGAGTGGCTCCAACAAATCAGGAAGCCACGTGACCTCTGAGGGAAAAGGAAGATCAAGGAGTGGTGGCATACATCACCATCACTCCCAAAGAAATTCCAACAAGATATCACACAATATATCAAGTTCATCCCCTGTTAGGAAGCATCATAGGAGGTCTAGGGTGAATGAATTTAAAGGAGAAATTAATAAGATCAAACCTCCTATGTTTGATGGAGAGAACAAGAAGGATGAAGATGTTGAGACATGGCTGCTAGGCATGAAGAAGTATTTCCAATTGCATAAATATTATTCTTGTGCAGAAGGAAGAATTTCCATTTATTAGCTGAAAGGAAAGGCATCCATGTGGTGGGATCAGCTTGTGCAAGTGCATCACATCAGAGAGAAGAATGTTACATGGAAGGAATTCAAGAAGAATTTTGAGAAGAAATACCTAACCAAGAGGTATTATGACAAAAAGATGAAAGAGTTATTTGAACTCAAACTGGGCAGCATGACTATTGATGAGTATGAAAGGAGATTTTTAGAACTATTGAATTATGTCTCCTTCATCAAGGATGAGACAATTAAGATTGAGAGGTACCTGAGTGGACTGCCATCTTTCATCAGTGGTAAAATCCAATATGATGATCCCGAGACTTTGGAGGAAACCATAAGGAGAGCCAAGTTCTTATGCTATCAACATAAAGGAAATCCTACTTTCCAAAGATCTTAGGAAGACAAGAAGAATTTTAAGAGGGAAAAGAGGAAGAAGGGGAACAAGCAACCATTTTTCAGAAACATTCCTCAAGGAAAACCATCTTTTAGAGAGCACATAATGGCTGAGGTAGGTGGGAAAAATTCAAGGAATACACCTATTCAATGTTGGGGTTGTAAAGGATACCATAAGTATAGAGATTGTCCTCACAAAAGTGACAAAGTGAGAGGTGTCCACAATGTACAACAAGTAGAAACCATGGAGGACATGGGCATAATTGTACTAATGACTTATGCAACCCTGGAAAACAATCAAGAAGAGTTTCAATCACACATGATTGAAGTACAAGGTATGATCAACAACCATGCCTTTAATATTTTAATAGATTTATGAGCTAGTCATAGCTATATAAATCCTAAGGTAGTGGAAAGATTTTTTTTTCCAAGAAGAAAGCATGAGAAATCTTGGCTGGTACAACTGGCTACATGAGCTAAGAGAAAATTTGTTGAGTTGGTTAAATCATGTCCAGTGGACATAAATGTGATGAAAACCAAGGAATATTTGAACATCCTTCCCTTGGGGTCATATGACTGTCTAATTGGTATGTATTGGTTGGAATAACACCATGTTGTCTTATACTGTAATAAAAAGGCATTTAATTGGTTGAATGAGGAAGGGAACCCAAGAGCAGTCCAAGGAACTCCTAGGGTAGTTATTGTTCGAGAGATATCAACAATGTAGCTGAAGAAGTGTTACAGGAAGGGCTGCCAATTATTTGAAGCTCATATGGAGGAAGCACCTAAGGATAAGGTTCTAAATTTGGAGGATCACTCAGTCCTGAAAGTTTTTGAGGATGTGTTTAAGGAGATACCAGGACTAGCCCCAAAGAGATATATTGATTTCTCTATAAATTTGATGCTTGGAGCAACTCTAGTATCAAAGAATCCCTACAGAATGCGTACACCGAAGTTGAAGGAGTTGAAAATGCATCTTGAATATCTTCATAAGAAGGGGTATATATGCCCAATGTGTCACCTTGGGGAACATCAATTTTATTTGTGAAGAAGAAAGATGGGACATTGAGATTGTGCATCAATTTCAGAAAATTGAACAAAGTGACTATAAAGATCAAGTATCCTTTGCCAAGGATCGATGATCTTTTTGATCAGTTAAAGGATGCAAGGATATTATGAAAGATTGATCTCAGGTTAGGATATCATCAAGTAAGGATCAAATATAAAGAAATCAGTAAGACTGCCTTAAAGACAAGGTAAGGTTATTATGAGTTCACAGTGGTGCCATTTGGGTTGCCAAATGCACCAACTGTTTTCATGTGATTAATGAATGGTAATTTCCGGGAATACTTAGACAAGTTTTTCATTGTCTTTTTGGATGAAATCCTTGTATATTCCATTTCAGAAGAAGAACGTCAGCATCACTTGAGGATGGTGTTACAAGTGTTAAGAGAGAACCAATTGTATGCCAAATTGAGAAAATGTTCATTTTATTAGAACCAAATTCACTATTTGGGGCATATCATATCCGAAGAAGGGATAATAGTGGACCCTGAAAAGATTGAATCCATTAAAGGGTGGAAAAAACCTAAGAATGTGAAAAAAGTAAGATCCTTCATGGGTCTATCTAGATACTACAAAAGATTCACTACAGGGTTTTCGAGAATTGCTCACCCAATCACTTCCTTGCAAAGGAAGGGGGTGAAGTTTCAATGGGAAACTGAATGTGAAAAGAGTTTCCAGCAATTGAATCAATTGTTAACCAATGCTCCAATTCCGAGGATTGTTGATCCGGATGAATATTTCGTGGTTTTCATAGATGCATGCAAAGAAGGATTTGGTGGAGTCCTTAGTCAGAATGGGTTTGTGATATGTTTTGAATCCAGAAAATTGAAAAAGAATGAAAGGCTCTATGCCACTCATTATTTGGAGTTGGCATCCATAGTGCATGCCTTGAATAAGTGGAGGAACTACCTCATGGGAAAGAAGTTTGAGCTGAGGAAAGACCATAATGGTATGAAATATTTGTTTGATCAACCAACTTTGAAAGCTATGTAGAGAAGATGGTTTGAATTACTCTATGAGTATGACTTTGATATCAAGCACATCAAAGGAAAAGAGAACAAAGTGGTCAATGCACTCAACATGAGAGTGCATGAACTACATGCTACAACCATTAGCATGTATCGGACTGATCTTAAAGGTAGAATTTATGAGCCTACAAAAGTATATTTACAGTACATGGAGTTGGACCTTGGTAACAAAATTACAGCACGGTAAAATGAAATAGAAAATTGAAGATTATGGATTGGAAAATGATGGAATTATCTTATACAAGAACATAATTTATGTACCTATTTCTCATGAATTGAGGAGTAAAATTTTGAAAGAGATGCATAATGTACATTATGCTGGACACCCATGATATCAGAAAAATGTTGCAGTAGTCAAGAGCCAATATTATTGGCCAGGGATGAAGAGAGATATTGTTGAGTACATTGCTAAATGTTTGGAGTGTCAAAAGGTCATGGCTGAGCATAGACACCCAGCTGGGTTGTTGTAGCCATTACCCAATCCTGACTGGAAGTGGGAAATGGTGACAATGTATTTCATCACCAATTTTCCCAGAAAAAGAAAGAAACATGATTCTATCATGGTGGTGGTGGACAAGCTTACTAAAGCTTCCCATTTCATTCCTATGAAGGTTACTCACAAGGAAACCAATGTTGTTGATATTTATATGAGGGAAGTAGCACACTTTCATGGCATACCCAAGAAAATTGTGTTTGATAGAGACCCAAAGTTTACGTTAAAGTTCTGGAGGGGATTATTCAAAGGGTTCAGAAAAAATTTGAACTTCAACACAACTTATCATCTTGAGACTGATGGGAAAACATAAAGAGTGAACCAAGTGATACATGATATGCTAAGGATGTATGTGATGTACAAACCATATAAATGGGAATATTATATACACTTGGTAGAATTTGACTACAAGAATGGGTACTAGTCATCACTGAAGATGAGCTCATTTGAGACACTTTATGGAAGAAAGTGAAACACACTAATAACCTAGGACAACCCAGCTGATAAAGTAGTGGTTGGGCTAGAGTTGCTCAGGGAAATGAAAGAGAAAATGTTGAAGATAAAAACATAATTTAAAGCCTTCCCAAGACAGGAAGAAAAGATATGCTGACAAGGGTAGAACGCATATGGAATTTAAAGTGGGTGATGATGTTTTCTTTAAGGTGAAGGCCAACATAAGTTCCCCGAAGTTGGGAAATTGTTCCAAGTTGGCAGCCAGATATTGTGGATCGTTTGAAATCCTAGAGAGGATTGGACTAGTAACTTATATGATTCCATTTCTTGCATCTATGTATATACATAATGTATTCGATGTATCATTTCTTAATAAATTTATACCTGATGTTGATCATGTTATTGATTGGAATGTGATTCAGGTGGATCAATAAAGCGCTTTTCAAGTGTATTCGATACACATTCTAGACCACAAAATCAAATAGCTCTAGAATCGAGCTATAGGGATTATAAAGGTCGAATGGACCTGGTACGGTCCTGAGGATGCAACTTGGGAGCATGAAGATGTTATGCAGGCAGAATACCCTCATTTTTTTTAAGCTTTTTGAAAATCTTGTTGTAATATGTAAATAATATGCACCGAGGACAATGCATAAATAAGGGGAGGGGATTGTGATATCCCAAGGTCGATCCCTTGTTGAATTGTAATGATGTTTATAGGTTGGTGAGCCAAGTGTTAATAATCTGGGGGGATTATGTGTTTATTAGGCCAGAGAGCCTAGATGCTGAAGGATAGGGAGCCTGATTTTGTATATATAAATACTCACATCATTAATATAATTACATTGTTGCGTGTAGACCAACCATGAAGAAATATTTATGGGGGACTAAGCTCCATTGGGAAGGGAAAGGGAATGGGATGAGAGGCTAGGAAAAAGGGGCTAAGCTTGAGGGATTAAACCAAGGTAATATTATAATGTATTTTCCTAAAATACTAAGGCTTGGGAAACAAATATTGTTATCCTAAGTTCCTTTGTGGAAAGGAACGAACTCCAAGTGGAGAGGAACGAGCTCCCAAGAGAGACAAGTGTCAACATGGGTGCATGCAGATTTATGTGGGAAAATCCATCATTCTGGGGATTCACTCACCATTATGGCCATGCTCCCAATTCCATCACGCAATGAGTAGGCATGTAGTCAACCATTTTCCACCATTGTTGAACCCTCTTCCATCGTGAAACTCTATAACATGCATGCACTAGAATTTTTGTTGAGCTTGTACCTTACCTTACCCAATTTTTCTATTGTGGTTACACGTTTGACTTAGAATATGGACAAAAGAAGTAGGTTGTTAGGCCCGTGGTTTGAAGAGGTGAGTTTTCAAGCCCATGGATTGAAGAAGCAGGTTGTCAGTCCTATGGGAAACTCTCTCTCTAGGTGAGAGATATTGTTTAGGAAGTAATTTCTCCTAGATGGAGTCTAGCAACAACTACAGAGCTCTGAGAATTACTGATCCGACCTGTTGCTGAAGCTCTGGAAGGGAAGTGGAGCAGCCGATGGACTGTGGAACAATGAAGGTTTGTATTACTGGTGTGGGATAAACATGTGAGAAATGAGATTTTGTGAGTGGTGGGCATAAGTAGGTTCCTTGGAGAGAATCCTTCCTATTGCATTGTGCAACTTTCAGTAGTCTCAACCTGACCTAGAATTTCCTTTACCCTGGGTGGATTTTAGTCCCATATCAGGGGTGACCCACTAATGATAGCTTGGATAAGCATGGTCTAAGGATGGGAGGTTCGTGGAAGGTCTGCATGAAGTTGGTGGTATTCTCATAAAAAGATAAGAACCAATTCTATGTTAATTTTACATACCGTGTTTAAGTACATGTCTGGAGTTTATCAAAATTGTCTGTGTTTATTGCATGTATGTGTTTCTTGTCACTTCTGCATGAATCTGTGTATGAGAAGAATGTCTATATCTGTTAAATTTTCATTATATATATATATA
>JZKD02S1810807.1:132523-155323 GCA_000966675.3 Picea glauca
CAGTGTTGGGGGAAGTGACTGAATGCTTGGTCATGTGGGTTGAATGTGCACTGGACTGGGTTTTGACAAAACTGAAAAATCCATCTGCATGAGCGATGGAGGATGGTTTTGATGGACCGGTTGATGGAAGGGAAACATTTAGAATCACTTCATACACAATATTGGATTGGAAATAAACAAAGTCCAGATATTGTGCACGGGTAATGGATTCCTCTTCTGTAACAACACCACCCAAGGCTACATCATGAGAAATTGGAGGCAAAAGGGATTTGGTGAACCATTCATCCAACAATTGGTTAGGAATGGTTGCTTTGATCAATCGTCGTCGTCGTCTCCATTCATGAATATGATCAGAGATATGTATGGAGTTGGTATGGCGAAGGGAGGTCAAAAGTTTTGTACTAGTTTCATAACGGATACGTAATTGGAAGTGCGTGAGGAAAGCCATGGCAAGTGAATTAAAATATTGAAAAGTTACACGTTGTAAAGATGTGTGATGTGATCCTCCTAGGTAACGTTATAAACCAATATATAATCCAAATAAACAATAACAAATGAATCTAGATAATTACATAAAGCATCATTCATTAGTCTCATAAATGTAGTTGATACATTGCATAAATTGAATGGCATAACTAACCACTCATACAAATCTTGCCTTGTCTTGAAGGTAGTCTTCTAGGTATCTTTTTCTTTGACTTGTACTTAGTGATATCATAATTTCAAATCCATCTTAGTGAAGTACTTGGAATTCTACAATTGGTTCAATAGATAATCGATTCTTGGTAGAGGGTATCAATTCTTCAATGTAATCTTGTTCAATGCCCTATAATCGATACACATTATACAAGTCCCATCCTTCTTGGGTACAATTATGATTGGTGACCCACAAGGTGTGGTACTTGGTCAAATCACACTCTGCTCCAACAACTACCATAACTACTTCTTCACTTCATTTGCTTCTAGAATATATTATCTATACAACCCAATATTTGTCAATGGAGAGTCTAACAGTAACTATATTTCATGCTCCACATCCCTCTTGGGTGGTATCCCTTTAGGATCCTTGAAGACTCCTCTATATTCTTGTAGAAACTCCTCCAAATGATTTTTTTGTTCTTTAGTACACCCCTCTAGGGATGCCTTTACTATCATTGACTCATCATTAGAATGATTTTCTCTTAAGAAAAGAAGAACATATTTCTTACTAGAACTAATCAAATTATTGGCTTGGTTGGCACTTACTAGTGATATCTTTGACTTGCATTTATGCACATTGATGATGTAGGAATTCCCATCCTTGATCAGTCAGTATTGGTTGGATCTCCACAAAAAGTTTTCATCCCTCATATACATGTAGGGGATTCGAAATACTACTCCACATACATCAAGGGGTATTACGTCCAATTGCACTTCATCAATAAAATCAACACTTATAGAAAAAATAATCTTACACTATTTCATTTCCTTTATCTCAGCATCCTTGTTTACCCAACCCAATGGATAAGGGCTAGAATGATCATGAACATCCAATCCAAGATTTCTATCTAGATCCATTTCTATGATATTAGCTTGTGAACAAGAGTCGAACATAACATCTATCTTGGTCTTCTTGACCTGAATCTTGATGTGGAAGAACTTGGTTATCACCTTCTCTTCCTGATTATGAAAGTTACTTAGATTCACCTCCTTTTGCATAGATTTGTATACACTATTTTCATCCAAATCCAAGCTACTTTCAAACTGATTGATTGAATATGTGGCTGAAAGGTTCTTTTTCTTTCCACCCTTCTTGCGGTTCTTCGGGTTTATCTCTAGATGTAGTTTCCAACTTTTTTCCTCAATGTGGCCATGAATGTTGCAATGATTGCAATGGTTGTCAGGATATTTTCATTGATGTGTAATGGATGTTTTATTCTTATCTTTACCCCCTTTCCACATCTTCTTCCTCTCCTTGGAAGATTCTTGGTTCTCTTTCTCCTTCAAACCACTTGGATGCCCCTTCTTTTGGCCTATATTTCCCAGGTAATGTGCCTGTACACACACCTCATCCACTGTCCTTGTCTTGAAGAGCATCACCTGATTTTGTAGATGAATCTTTAAACCCCCCAGATACTTGAGGAGAACATCTGGGTTCTTGGGAGAGATACCCAACATGATGGCCATTTTTTTGATCTGATTTGTGTACTCTTGTACAGTCTTCCCCTACCTCTACCTAAAGCAGTTCCACCAGATCCATTGGTCCTCTACATACCCGATAGGGGAGAATTGAGACTTGATGAGGGTTTTGAAGTCCTCCCAACTAGTTATTGGCGGATCACCCTCTAACCTAAGTGTTTCCATGTGGCTTTCCCACAAGGTTAAAGCATGACCTTCTAACTTCAATATAGAAAATGAAATCTCTAGCCCTTAATTTGTATGGTGAACACTAAAAAAACTTCTAGTTGTGGCTGATGTTGAAAACTTGCGCTTCCAACCTTTCAAATCTCTCTTCTACTAGATCTCAAGGGTTGTTATGAACATACTTGTTTGCCATGGATAGGGTTTATGAGACTTCTCTTTAAGTTGATTCCTGGATCCCGCAACTTCCCAAAAATACCCAAAATAAAAACCCACTCTGATACCAATATGATTTGTAAAATTTCATGGATATTACATTGGAACAGTTCATCACAACAAATCTGATAAATAAAACTCAACTTTACACTATGAAGGTTAAATTCCTTTAGATTCCAGAATATTTAGTTATTGATTTTCTTCTTATGCATGAAATAGATAAAATGAAAAAAATAGAGAACATTAAAGTACAATCACACACAATCCATAAGATGACACACATATTTTCTCAAGGAATCCCTTACGGGAGAAAACCCAACTAGAAGGTGAGGTTGTTTTGCTCTCTTTTCTCTGGTATGGAAACAAGGCAAGTACAAAGGAGGAGGAACTCTCTATGGAGTTACCTGAGACCTGTGGCCTGTTAAGATGCTACAAAACATTAAGCCCCTATATTATGTTCTCTAATTTCTGAATCCCAGTTGTTTTTCTTTTCTATGGAACAAAAGAAAATAACATATAATGGAACCCCTTCTCCTCCTAGTGACCTAGTATTTAACATAGCCTGATCGCCATCTAAGATTATGTTTTTGGCTTCCTCAACCCTGAATTGTGGTAGGGTTTTGAAACTTATAGAATATTGTTAAAATTCCTCATGTGGATAGCCTCATATACATGAGTAATGGGGGATGACGTGACACTCTCTCATACCATGGTGGTCAACACGATATGTCAACTCGTGGGAGGCATAAATTTTGCATATGAAATCTGATTGATGCATGGTTTGCACTGTTGTAAAGGTCTTAGAGAGTATAACACCATCAATGGGGTGTGTAGAATTTTTGGACACCAGAACCCCCAAAAACATGTTTAATGCCTCAAAATGGATGCGAAAGGTTCCAGACCCCAATTTTCCAAAATGGGACCTGCCACTAAAATGACCCTGCAAGATGATTCCTCCAATTTTTTCCACTCTGAAAGCATCAATATAGATGAAAAGTAATATAATGATCCAATATGGATCATACTAACATCTAGATATATCCAATTCTACTTCAACTTTTAAAGACATAGAGTAGGCACTATCACTTCTCTTTTTCTTTTAAGTTATGCATACGTAATAAATTATTACAAGTTTCAAGTATTTCATAATTACATTACGTTTTGGATTTGGATTACATTCAACTATTACATTAAATTATATTTAAAAGACAAGTATAATATTTAGTGCTAATTTCACTAGCTTACTATTTTATTGCAAAAGAAAAATAAATATTTATAAATTGTTAATTTTCTTTGTTAATAGTGAAAAAAAAGAAAATTTGTTTGCATATTATTGAGGTAGAATTTGCATAGGATAATGAAAAAAAAAATGTTTGCATATTATTGAGGTAGAATTTGCATACTATGATTAGCTATAGACCCTTCTTTGAGTGATATAAGATAGTGATATTGGTATCTATAAAAGAACTCGATAAAATTCTTCATTTAGAGTGGTATTTAAAAAATCTAAAACATATATAAATATTTTCCATAATTTTGGTATTCATGTGAGTTCTTCCATCAAAGTTATTTTTAATGTCAATTTTATTTACATTCTAATTTTTTTTAACCTCTAGATAATGAGAAGTTTCTTCTCTGGTTGCATTGGCAACATACTTGATAATGTATTCTAATTTTTTTTAACCTCTAGATAATGAGAAGTTTCTTCTCTTGTTGCATTGGCAACATACTTGATAATGTATTTGATGATGACATTTTTAATAATGTGTTTGGTCATCATAATTAAGTGAAAGTTTTTTTACATTGAATATTTAATGATAAAATGTCTTACTTGCTTTTCACAAGTATTATCATAAACTTGTCATTTAAATCAATTTAAATCCATGTTAACTTTAGATTGAGTTAATTTTCCATGTTTTTCTCAAAAAAAGATTAGCCAATTTCTATTTTTTCTAAAATCAATTTGCTCAAATTATATATGATAATATTATTTTACTTTGTAAATCGCGAAAAGTTTCTAGAAACTATATAAAATCCCAAGAAATTTGAATATTTTTACAAAAATATCTCCAAACATTTAACACTTCAACCTAATATGGATCCTTCAAATTTTTCTTGGCGTTAAAAATGATCAAATCCTTTGAGTTATAAGTTTTTAATCATTTAAGATGGATCTAAGTTGGTTGTAGTCTCACTAAACACAGTGGTACTTAAAACTCAAAAATTATATAAATATGGATATGTGAAAATATAGTTTTGATTATTATCAATAGATATATAATTGCATTGTAACATTATTTTTATGTGAGTATAAAATCTTAGATATTTATATTTATATCTAAATTTAGTATCTCTTTTTATTTTTTATTTTTCTATAAAAAAAAAATTAAATGATGATGAAAGTTCACTGAAAATCAATTGATCTTCGGATCTTAAGAAAATAATAAATTACAATATCTACTTTTCATATATATGATATTATTTTTTATTTTGGTTTCTACATGTATATATGTATTTGGCTAACATATTATTATTATTGTTATTTATTTATTCCTTAAGGTGATAAATAGTGAAATAAATGTTAATTATATATGACAATCTCTATCATATTCATATTGGATTGTAAATTTAATGCATCCATATATGTATTTGACATCTTCTCTATCATATTGTGCAGTAAATCTAATGTTTTTGAAAAAAAATACTTAAATTCACCACAACATCACCCCATTTAAAATGTCACAATAAAGCATCATTGGCAATTACATTAAAAGAAGGAAAATAAATATTTGGATTTCCTGCGATACAAAATCTAACTTTATCTTTTTATTTGTTTGGGTGACGAAATATGTTCTTGATGGTGAGGTAATCTTTCCTCGTTCTTTCGAGGAAGGTGATAATCCTCGAGCCTTGATCTTTACTTTAATAGTTGTAACATATTTCGAGAAGATTCTATATTTGTTATGAATTATATTCTCACCCTAACGAATATAAAAACCTTATATTGCATATCAGAATACATTGAAATCAACTATGTTAGGTCCATACCATTGGATTAGTACATAATTTTCTTTAGATAATATATTGGATAAAATAAATGAAGTGGACCTTAATGATATTAAAGGTGGAGTAAATCAATTATATATGGAAAAAAGTAAGCATAATGAAGAACCTTAAAATAATAACAAGGGAATATGGTAATGAGTTCAATTGTTGTTAATGAAATATGGTGTTTGAAATTGTTTTGGGTCCCCATTGCTTTTAATGCCCAAATTTGTTGACACTCATTCTATCGTGCACTGAATTCAATGGGAAAAGAAAAGGTATTAAATATAAGAAATATGAATGGTTGGTAATCATTATATCATGCACTGAATTCAATTTGAAAAGAAATGGTAATCATTATATCATGCACTGAATTCAATTTGAAAAGAAAAGATTTGAAATATAAATGGTTGAAAATATATATTTATATATATAAGTGTATGATAATTTTTTTTTTTTTTTTTTTGAAAGTTATAGTTATTGAAATGTATGTGTTATAGTGTATTTGTTTTTTATTTATTATTATTATGATATTTTGAGTTTTTTTTTATGTTTAATATAATGTTGTATATATTGATATTATTGGAAAAAAACTAATATGTTATACGTTGATATATCAAAATATCAATCAAGAAGTGGGAGAATTTCATCAAAGGGAAAGGGTTCATGTTCAATGAAGGTGATAACCTTGTCCTAGTGTTTGAAAAGCCATGGGAAGGGGAAGAAATCTTAACATGACATCTAAAGTAAATTGGATTAAAAAGGGTTAGGAGGAATGAGTTGTGATTTACTTTTACCCACTTTGTGATGCTTGTAATTTCAGTTATAAGCTTAGTTTCATCCTTGCATGAGCTAGTAGGGGGAAGGGGAAAGCCAAGAGACAATCTTAGGAAGTGTTGTTATACTTGTGAGAATCCTTAAAATAGATGTATACTTTGTAATCAAGGGTTGGATATGGAATGATTAATGGAAATTTTGTTTTGAGCAAAAAATCATTTTCAATATTGTGATTTGGGGAGAATAGATTGATTATTACTCTAACCTAGTTTGAATAGATCTATGAGGAAGGTTGTGCTTGTAAATTGTTATTTTGGGCATTTGATATTCCACTAATGCGTATGATAGTACCTTGTGTCCATGGGTATTCATTAGGGGAAAGGGTGGTAGTAAGATCCTTTTAGAGAGGCTCCATTATCATGTATGGTTCTAGCCTAACCAAGCACATTCATCAAGGGAGAGGGTGGTAGTAAAATCCTTGTAAAGAGGATCCACTATTGAGTATGTTTCTAGCCTAATGAAGGGAATTTATTTGGGGCTTAGGGTGATAGTAATATCCTTGGATTATTGTGATTTTAGTCCTTTGGGATGCCAAGACTAAGTATGATATTGCCTTGTGTCTAGGGATATTCATCAAAGGTGAGGATGGTAGTAATATTATTGCAGAGGGGAACACATATTGAGTATGATGTTGTCTTACCTTGTGTCCAAGGGAATTCATTAGGGGCTATGGTGGTAATAATATCCATGCACACTAATCCTTAATTGGTTTTTGGGCATGCTATAAGACTAATATGCCTCTCCACAACAATTTGTTTGATAAGTTTGATGCTTGATCTTGATGTTAATGTAGGAATTGTGTGAGCCATTGGTTGAGATTTCGTGTCCCTATCCTTCATTGAGCTTGAGCACTACTTGGGGGGCATACTTATTTAAGTTCCCTATATTGGTTGGATGCAAATTCGACCCTTGGGTGCGGTTTCCCCTCTTGGTTAGTTGTCCATTCAAGGATATACCATATGTTGGGAACAAACACAACTGTCACTGATTTTCATCTTCAGGACAAGTTGTTTTTCCATCTGGTCCACCTCTGCATCCCATCAAGTGAGTGAGTGAAGTTGATTTGGGAAGATCACTACAATCGAGTGGTAGGACATTTCAGCATATAAAATATAGTGTTGGTGTTGGAGAAACATTCTTGTTGGCCGAAACATCGACAGGATATCAACAAGTATATGAGTTCTTGCATGGTCCGTGCCATTTCCAAATAGACCATTAATAAACAAGGCATGTACACCCATATTCCTACTCCCAATAGGTCCTGGGAATCCATCTCGATGGACTACATGTCAGGCCTTCCTTCAAGTAAGTGGGGAAATGACTATGTTTTTGTTGTTGTTGATCGATTTTCCAAGATGGTGATTTTGGCCACCTGTAAGAAGAGCATCACAGTGGAGGCCACTGCTAATATATTCTTTGAATGAGTGTGGGTACATTCTCTTTGGATACCACAAATCATCATCTCAGATCATGATATCCATTTCCTCAGGACATTCTAGTCGAACCTCTGGTCACGGCTGGACACCAAGATCACCAAATCCATTGCCTTCCACCCCCAAACGGATGGCCAAACTGAGGTATTCAATAGGATGATCGTGCATATCTTCTACATGTACAATTCCAAGCATCCAAACACATGGGATGAGAGTCTTCCCTATGTTCAACACTGATGCAGGAGCATCGCTCACTCATCAAGCGAGCCAGCGCGTGGAGCAGGGAAAGATAGTTGGACAAGCCAACAAACTTCTTTTTGAATTTTGCCTTGATATTCGTTGCGCCAAGCATTAATGAGTTAATGTAATGAAGCGCACTTGTATTGTATTATAGATAGGAAGGCATTTAATAGATTTAATGCTGTTAGATAGGAATTTATTGTAGATTTGTAGTTTCAGATTTCGAGAGGGCAAACGGAATATAGGCACCCTCCTTTGTATTATTGAATTCATTCAGAATTATCAAACAGGAGCAAGAGAAGAGCAGAGCAGAGAACCGGTGGAGAACAACCATGTACAGATTGAATTAATAGAAGGAAGTCTTTGATTCAACTTTCATGGTTTGTGTTGTTTCTCTGTATTGATATTATGCTCATATATGTTTGCTTTCTGTCATACGTTTGCTTTGATATGCTGCGTATATGGTTTCATAATTGAATTGAAATATGTGAGAGAGAGGAGAATGAGTTTCAATTGTTTCTTTGTCTGATCCAGGAGATTCCTGCATAGAGTGCAGTCGAATTCATCCGCATAGAGTGCGTTGATGAGGCTCAACAGTTAAAGTCTTATTCTCATCTGCCCAGAAATTGGATTGGGTTGTTCGAGTCATGTAGGAGAGGTGCAGGCCAGGTTTGAAGTCTCAGCTGCAGTCTGAGAGAAGGAAGATATAGACTACTGTTGAAGGAAGTGCACAGAGTCCAAAAGATCCAACACTTAGAGAGTGATTGGACGCCGAGTGCTAGGGGTGCGCCAACCTTCAGTTGAAGGAGTGGGAGAATTTAATCTCAGGAGGGATAGTTCCATTGTGAAAACTGCGGGAACAGACCCAGAAGAAGTTCCGAACAGGGCAGAGCTTTGGAGCAGGAGAAATTCTCAAGGAGGAGACTTGACAGCCAGGGATCGCTGTGGAGAATCGCAAAGTCCCGTCGATCGTCAGATCCAAGAGAAGCTGCAAGGGTTTTAACCCTTAGGCACAGGGAGACCAAGGCCATCGGAATTCGGCACATCGGGTTTCCCGGAGGCAAGAGTTCCATACTCGTTGAAATCGTGAGTAGCGATTTCCCGAATTAATCGGAACCGTCGATTATCAAGGGGACAGGTGGCACGAGATCCCGGGAGGTCGGGACTCGGCATTCGACAATTATCGTTGCAAAGGAATTTCGACCAGTGACATCGCGATCCCGGGATTCCCAATCGCACGAGGGAAAGAAGTGACGTGGCTGAGTGGGACCACGAGATTTAGTGGAGGACAGGTGTCATCGGGGTTCGGGGCTTTGAGTTGCCTGTGAACTGTGCTCCCGAGTTTCGCGATACCGTGAAACCCGATTTTCTCGACAAGCGAAGGGAGGTCATGGCAAGAGTTACTGTGGGTGGTGAAGACTCCCGAGAGGGAGTTGGAAGAGCCTTTGACTCTTCAGGCCCGTGCGAAAGAAGGTCCTGGTGAGAGCGGGTTGCCTCTGAGGGTGTCTTGCGCCAGAGTGGTATCAGAGCGGGGACATCTTTGCTTTCTGTAGCAGAGAGAAAGAGAAGAAACCATGCCGCCTAGAAGAGAAAGGCAATCTCTTGATCAAGAAGACAGGGATGCCCAAAGAAGAGGTAGGCCGACAGGGAATCCAGAGATGGAGCGACAGATGAGAGATCTCCGAGCTAGGCTCGAGGAGATGGAGACTGCGCAGAGATGTGGAGCTGGTGCTGGAGAGTTCAGTGATTCCGAAGTAGAAGAGGAAGCTGGACATGATGCTGAAGAAGTCACAACAGAGGATGCTTCAACCGAGCGGTTGATTAGAGCCATCTCTAGGATGAGCTCAAAGACAAAAATGGACATTCCCGTCTATGAGGGGAGTCTAAATGCAGAGGAGTTGCTGGATTGGATCCGAGCACTCGACACCTACTTCGACTATGAAGACATCAAAGAGGACAAGAAGGTAAGGCACACAGTTACTAAGTTGAAAGGACATGCAACCTTATGGTGGGATGAGTTGCAGGCTGATAGGCGCTGCAAAGGAAAACAAAAAATTAAGAACTGGGACAGGATGATCGCCAAGATGAAAGTGAAATTCATCCCCAGAGATTACCAGATCACACTGTTCAGGCGAATGCAGAACCTGAGACAGAAGCTGATGACGGTGAAGGAGTACACTGAAGAGTTTTACAGACTCAATATTCGAGCAGGTCATCGAGAGAGCGATGATGAAAAGGTGGCGAGATACCTGAATGGCTTAAGGTATGACATTCAGGATGAATTAAGCATGGTTACCATCCAAACAGTTGAGGATGTGTACCAGATGGCTCTGAAAGTCGAAGAGAAGTTGAGCCGTAAGCAAGGTCAGCGAGGGCGAGGTAGGAGTCAGCCCAGAGGCAAGGCAGTTTCCCAAGAAGGAACCCAGAAACCTAAGGAGGAATGGGGGAGGCCTCAGGGTAAGGTTGAAAGAGGTGGAACCTCACAACCAAGACAGCAATATGCTGAGCCGAGGAGGCAGCATACAGAGCAGGGTGGCGGATATGCTGACGCCAACACTATTCCTCGTACCCGAGGTAGAGGAAGAGGCCGTGGAGGAATTATCACATGTTTTACATGTGGAAAGGATGGACATAAAGCCGTTGATTGTCCATACAGGAAGATGGACAGAGGAGAAGCTCACATCACAGAGGCGCAGAGACGTGATGTTGAGGATGAAGACACCGGGAGTGGGAAGTCACTGACGGTGCATAAAATTTTGTTAACACCAGAGAAAAAGGTGGAGGACACAGCTCAGAGAACCAGACTATTCAGAACGACTTGCAAGACCAAGGGATGGAAATGCAAGGTCATAGTGGATAGCGGAAGCACCGATAATCTCGTTTCGACCGAGATGTTGGAAAAGCTGGAGCTGGAGACAACCAATCACCCGAGTCCATACAAAGTGTCATGGCTGCAGAAAGGACACCAGGTAAGTGTTACAAAAAAATGCTTGGTTGAATTTAAAATGGGTGAATATAAAGATAAAATCATGTGTGATGTCATTCCCATGGATGTCTGTCATGTATTATTGGGTAGACCATGGCAGTATGATAGAAATGTGGTTCATGACAGGAGGATGAACACATACACCTTGGAGAAGGATGGGAAAACACACACATTGCTTCCGATAAAGGATAAATAAGTGAAGCCAGAAGTAACCAGCACAATACTTCTTATGAGTGGGAAGGAACTTCTCACAGAGATGGAGAAAAACGAAGATCCACAATTCTTTGTTGTCAGGAAGCCGAGAATTGTCCTGACAAGCACTAGAGTGGACGACTTGCCAAACGAGATTCAGGGACTACTGGGAGAGTTCGCTGATATCATCATGGACAAACTACCTCGTTCGTTGCCACCGATGAGGAGTGTGAGTCACCATATTGACCTCATACCAGGAGCAAGCTTGCCGAATAAAGCTGCGTACAGATTGACACCTCAGGAGAATGAGGAAGTCAAAAGGCAGGTACAGGATCTGCTGGACAAGGGACTGGTCAGGGAGAGTCTAAGTCCGTGTGCTGTTCCGACAGTACTAAGTCCGAAAAAGGATGGAGGTTGGAGAATGTGTACAGACTCCAGAACGATAAATAAAATTACCATCAGGTACAGATTTCCACTGCCAAGAATGGATGATCTGATGGATTGCCTGAGTGGGGAAAATTATTTTTCGAAGATTGATCTCAAGAGCGGATATCATCAGATCCGGATGAGAGAAGGAGATGAATGGAAGACAACATTCAAGACAAACGAGGGTTTGTACGAATGGCTGGTCATGCCGTTTGGTTTGACAAACGCGTCGAGCACTTTCATGAGGCTGATGAATGAAGTCCTGAGGGAATTCATCGAGAAATTTGTTGTCGTGTATCTGGATGATATATTGATTTTCAGCAAGACCAAGGCTGAACATTTGAAGCATTTATCCATTGTGATGAGAAGGCTACATCAGGAGAAGATGTTGATCAATTTGAAGAAGTGTTCCTTCATGCAAACATAACTCATTTATTTGGGTTTTGTCATTTCGGAAAATGAACTGAAGATGGATCCTGAGAAGGTGGAAGTGATCAGGAATTGGCCATCGCCGAGAAATGTTTTCGAGGTGAGGATCTTTCATGGTTTGGCTAGTTTCTACCGAAAGTTCATTCGAAATTTCAGTGGGATTAGCGCAACAATGATGGACACCGTGAAAAAATGACATAAAGTTTTTCATTGGACAACAGAGGCTGAAAGGAGCTTCAATCTGTTGAAGCGAAAGATCACAGAGCAACCAATTCTGGTGTTGCCTAATTTTCAGAAAACATTTCAGGTGAAATGTGATGCCAGTGGGTATGCTGTTGGAGGGGTCCTGAGTCAGGATGACAGGCCAGTTGCATATTACATCGAGAATCTGGATGATGCAAAACTGAAATACTCCACGTATGACAAAGATTTCTATGCCATCATACAGGCATTGAAAAAGTGGAGGCATTACTTGATACCCAAGGAGTTCATTCTGTACAGCGATAATCATGCATTGCAGTTTGTAAGTCAACAAGAGAAGTTGAACCAGAAGCATGCAAAATGGGTAGAGTACATGAAAATTTTTACGTTTGTTATAAAACACATTTCCGGAACTGCTAACAAAGTGGCTGATGCTTTGAGCAGGAAATGTTTGTTGCTGCAGGAGTTCAGAGTCAAGACCTTAGGTTTTGAAAATCTGAAAGATATGTATGCAGGTGATACAGATTTTGCAGAAGCATACGAGGAAGCAGAGAACCCAGTTCTCAGAGATCGGAGCCCGTGGATAGATTTTATGATCCAGGAAGGATTGTTGTTCAAAGGCAATCAGTTATGTATTCTGAATTGCTCCATGAGGGAGAATTTGGTGAAGGAAAAGCACAGTGGTGGATTAGCAGGTCATTTTGGACATGACAAAACATTTGCAAAGCTGAGTGAATCGTATTTTTGGCCGGGGATGCGCGCCGATGTCAAACGGTTTGTTGACAGATGCAGGATATGTCAACACGCGAAGGGCTGAAAGAAGAACACAGGGTTCTATCATCCATTTCCCATACCCGAAAGGCCATGGGAAGCCATTAGCATGGATTTTGTTTTGGGTTTGCCGAGGACTCAGCGAGGGGTTGATTCCATATTTGTGGTGGTGGAAAGGTTTTCGAAGATGGCACATTTCATTCCGTGTCATAAGACCAACGATGCAACCCACATCGCAAACTTGTTTTTCAAAGAGGTTGTCAGACTACATGGACTGCCGAGAAGCATAGTCTCGAATCAAGATACGAAATTCATAGGTCATTTTTGGAGGACGCTATGGAAGAAGCTGGGAACTAAATTAGCATTTAGTTCGACTTACCATCCACATATGGATGGACAAACAGAAGTGGTGAACATAAGTCTGGGGGATTTACTGAGAAGCTTGGTGACCAAGCACCACAGCAGTTGGGACCAGATATTACCACAGGCAGAATTTGCGTACAATGATTCTGTGAATCGAAGTATAGGAAAAAGTCCATTCCAGATTTTATATGGGACACAGCCGAGGGGAGTTTCGAAGCTCAGGGAGTCAGAACAGGCTGGAACAAGCAGCGCTAGTGCTGAAGAGTTCGCTGAAGCAATGCAGGAACTTCACACGCAGGTGAAGCAGCGATTGATGAAATCAAATCAGGAGTATAAGTGCAGAGTTGATCAGCGGAAGAGACAACTTCAGTTCGAAGTTGGTTATTTTGTTTTGGCACACTTGAGGAAAGAAAGGTTCCCAAGGGGAACATATAACAAGCTCAAGATGAAGAAAATTGGGCCGTGCAGAGTCCTGAAGAAATTCGGGGAGAATGCATATGAGCTTGAGTTTCCAGATGGCATCGGGATATCTCTGATATTCAATGTTTCAGATTTATATCCCTACAGGGCTGATGAAGCAGAAGTTGGAATTGAGGAACCAATGATCCAGTGGAAGAAGCAGTTACCAGTTGTAGAAAAGCCGCAAATGGAGTGCATACTGGATAAAAGAGTAGGTAGGAAGACCAGGCGGAAGCAGTATTTTGAATACCTGGTGAAATGGAAGAATCACCCAGTGGAAGATGCCAGCTGGGAAACAGAAGCAGTTATACAGAGGCATGGGCAGACCGTGCAGGAGCTCATGGATAGGAGCCCATGAAATCTTTCGAGCCGAGGAGTATGATGCAGGAGCATCGCTCACTCATAAAGCGAGCCAGCGCGTGGAGCAGGGAAAGACAGCTGGACAAGCCAACAAACTTCTTTTTGAATTTTACCTTGATATTCGTTGCGCCAAGCATTAATGAGTTAATGTAATGAAGAGAACTTGTATTGTATTATAGATAGGAAGGCATTTAATAGATTTAATGCTGTTAGATAGGAATTTATTGTAGATTTGATAGTTTCAGATTTCGAGAGGGCAAACGGAATATAGGCACCCTCTGTATTATTGAATTCATTCGGAATTATCAAACAGGAGCAAGAGAAGAGCAGAGCAGAGAACTGGTGGAGAACACCCATGTACAGTTTGAATTAATAGAAGGAAGTCTTTGATTCAACTTTCATGGTTTGTGTTGTTTCTCTGTATTGATATTATGCTCATATATGTTTTCTTTCTGTCAACGTTTGCTTTGATATGCTGCGTATATGGTTTCATAGTTGAATTGAAATCTGTGAGAGAGAGGAGAATGAGTTTGAATTGTTTCTCTGTCTGAGCCAGGAGATTCCTGCATAGAGTGCAGTCAAATTCATCCGCATAGAGTGCGTTGATGAGGCTCAGCAGTTAAACTCTTATTCTCATCTACCCAGAAATTGGATTGGGTTGTTCGAGTCGTGCAGGAGAGGTGCAGGCCGGGTTTGAAGTCTCAGGCGCAGTCTGAGAGAAGGAAGATATAGAATACTGTTGCAGGAAGTACACATAGGCCAGAAGATCCAACACTTAGAGAGTGATTGGACGCCGAGTGCAAGGGGTGCGCCAATCTTCAGTTGAAGGAGTGGGAGAATTTAATCTCAGGAGGGATAGTTCCGTTGTGAACACTGCGGGAACAGACCCAGGAGAAGTTCCGAACAGGGCGGAGCTTTGGAGCAGGAGAAATCCTCAAGGAGGAGAGTTGACGGCCAGGGATTGCTGTGGAGAATCGCGAAGTCCCGTCGGTCGTCAAATCCAGGAGAAGCTACGAGGGTTTTAACCCTTAGGCGTAGGGAGACCAAGGCTATCAGAATTTAGCACATCGGGTTTCCCGGAGGAAAGAGTTCCATACTCATTGAAATAGCGAGTAGCGATTTCCCGAATTAATCAGAACCGTCGAATATCAAAGGGACAGGTGGCACGAGATCCCGGGAGGTCGGGACTCGGCATTCGACAATTCTCGTTGCAAAGGAATTTCGACCGGTGACATTGCGATCCCGCGATTCTCGATCGCACAAGGGAAATAAGTGACATGGCTGAGTGGGACCACAAGATTTAGTGGAGGACAGGTTTCATTGGGGTTCGGGGATTTGAGTTGCCTGTGAACTGTGTTCCCAAGTTTCGCGATACCGTGAAACCCAATTTTCTAGACAAGTGAAGGGAGGTCATGGCAAGAGTTACTGTGGGTGGTGAAGACTCCCGAGAGGGAGTTGGAAGAGCCTTTGACTCTTCGGGCCCGTGCGAAAGAAGGTCCTGGTGAGAGCGGGTTGCCTCTGAGGGTGGCTTGTGCCAAACACAATTACAACAGACCCATACATAGCTCAATTGACCACATCCCCTTTCATGTGGGGTTGGGATTGTAACCATTGGGTCCCATGGATGTTGCACTACCCCTTGCGTCCACACAAGAAGAATTATCCCATTTTCAAACCGAATCCGACAAAGACACTTAGTTTATTGAATGAATCTAGAACATCCACCAATAGGTTCAGTATATTTTGCAGAAGTCCAATGCCAAGTACAAGAAACACCATGATTAACACCGGGTGCCACACAAGTTTCTGGGGGGAGATAAAGTTTGGTTGCATTTGCAGAAATAATGCCTTTAGGACCCCATCGGAAGCTTCATCCACTCCTATATGGACCTTATACCATCACCAAGGATGTGGGTGAAAATTATTTTGAGCTCAACATTCCCCCCTTCCTTGGACCTCCTTCAGCCATAATTTCCACCATTATTGGACACCTCAGAGATAACAGAACAATTGACACTGACCAAGATCAACCATGATTGCATGGAAAAAGCATCCAATGATCATATTGTGGACACACGGGTCAAGGGAACTTGCCAATAGAATATTCAACTTTATCGTTTTGTCAAAGCGGGGCAACTCTTGCACTAAGGCAAGTGGCTCACCCATGGCCAAATTTTACAAAAAATTCCTCATCTGATGGGGGAACTTAACATAATGGAGGACATTGATTCCTAATGGGGGAGGATTGATCCAGGTGGATATTGATGGCCACCCACCTCTTCCAATTGGCTCACATACAATTTTAATCTTGCCATTTTATTTCTAGATTTTCAGGTCCTAAACTTTCGAGGTCGTTTTGAGGCCCTGAACAACCTTTTTTGGGATTGCCACAGTCGTAATATAGATGGAGTCAAAGTGTGATGAAAACAAGTTTATTCCTCAAATAAACCTTTCCAATTGGCTATCATGCACCTAAAATGTATATCATAGGCAAAATTTACGACCCCAGGAACTTGATGTACCAACTTACCCCATCGAGGCCCACATGAATTTTGGCACCTCATCTCCTAGGGTTAGGTTTTTGGATGTCTAGGGTTTTTTGATTACTTCTTGATGCTAAAAAGGCATGGAGGCATCATTGTAATGTGCTCAAGTGAATGTGCATAACCTACACATCTCTCCTCAAATATTAGCTACGACCATTCGAGTAAGATTGTTTCATTATGCATTTTATAGTTTCATCGTATTTCTTTATTGAATAGAAGTTAAGTTTCAATGTTTCTCTATTATTGTTCACTATATCTCTATGTTAATGTTGTAGATATGTTTTTCATTTCATTCCACTCATAAATTTGGATAAAAAATTCCCTTTCAATCGGCCAATGAGTAAACTAGCACATAAACCTTGAGCCAAGCCTATCCTTCACAATAAATGCCCAATTAGTTGTTCCTAAGCCGTGACAAATCAACCATTTCCTACACGTAACTTCCATCAATCCATTTATGATTTTAATTTTGTTTCGTCCATTTCATTTATTCGTGTAAATCCTTCATATAAATGAAAAATATATGTGTGTCATGTTCCATCAAGTTAAACCATTTTCCTTTCCTCACTGAATGACGAGAACCAGTTGTGTGACTGAAACATTGCATAACCTGCCTCGTGCTAGCCTTCCCAACAAAGGTCCATGTCCATGCCTCACCATTCATTCTGGACCCTCCCCTTGATAGAGAAACCTATGCCTTCCTATTCATTATTCTCTTTGATCATGCACAACTGATTAAATAGTAAATGCATTATTGGCCATCGAAGCATATAGACAAGTAGTGGTCAGAACAATTTATTGCAAGGATAGTCAAAGAACACAAAGTGAGGTCAATATATATTTATGTAAATAATCCAACCAAGCCACGAATGAGATGCAAAAATCATGTTCATTTCTTCTTCCTATCCAAGGGATGAATCCATGGGAGGATCCATCATGAATTGACCCATGATTTAGAATCCAACTCGATCATTTTTGTGGCTTTCTATGAACACTATGGAAAACATAAGAGAGAAATATTTCTCAGGGTTGGAAAGGAAAAGAAGAGTGAAAAGTTAGAGATTGTGCATACAGATGTATGGGGACCAACTTAGGTATCATGTCTTGGTGGTTCTCATTATTATGTTACTGTTATTGATGATGCAACTAGAAAAACTTGGGTTTATTGCATTCGACAAAAATATGATGCTTTTGACACTTTCAAGAAATGGAAAGATTTGGTTGAGAATGAGATAGAAAAAAGGTTGAAGTGTCTCAGATTAGAAAATGGAGGTGAATAAGGAAAAGATGAGTTTGATGATTACTGTTCATATCATGGGATTTGTAGAGAGAAGACAGTTCCAGAAACACCACAAGAAAATGGTGTGTCAGAAAGGATTAATAGGACAATCATGGAACGTGCAAGGAGTATGAGGTTGCATGCTAGGTTTCCCTTATAGTTCTGGGAAAATGGTGTAGATATTGTTATTTACTTAATAAAAAGAGGACCGTTAATATCCTTGGATGGTGGCATTCCAGAGGAGGCATGGACAGGTGAAAAGGTAAACTACTCATTTCTGAAGACTTTCGGTTGTGAAGCATTTGTCCATATTGATAAAAAAAAAATAGAACAAATCTTGAGGTAAAATATAATAAGTGTACCTTTATTGGATACAATGTTAATGATTTTGGTTATCAGTTATGTGATTATGAAAATCATAAAATCATTAGGATTAGAGATGTGGTATCCAATGAAAAGGTCATGTACATAGATAAATTGTAGGGAAAGAAACAAGAAAAATAAAACATAGAATACACAGTTCTTGATGAAATCAAAGAAAATGAAATTCCAAAGGTACCAAAAAATAAAAATGTAGAACAATAGGAGAAACAAGTACCTACAACTCTTTCAAGTGTTCTTAGAATATCTATCAGGTTAAGTAGACCCCCTGAATGATACTGTCCTTCATTGTATTATTTATTATTGATTGATTCTGGTGAACCAAAAAGTTATGAAGAGGCAATGCAGGTAGACACTAAAAATAAGTGGGAGCAAGGCATTAAACAGGAAATGGATTCCTTGGTAATTAACCAGACTTAGGACTTGGTTCAGTTGCCTACAGAAAAAATAACATTGCAGAATAAATGAGTTTATAGGTTGAATGAAGAAGATGGAGGAAAAAAGATATACAAGGCCAAACTTGTTGTAAAGGGGTTTGCACAAAAGAAAGGTATATATTTTGATGAAATATTTTCTCCTGTTGTTAAAATGACTTCAATTAGTAATATTTTAAGTCTTGTGGTAGTAGAATGTTTGCATCTTGAACAGTTAGATGTAAAAACAACTTTTCTGCATGGATATTTGCAGGTAGAGATTTATATGAAGCATCCACATGGGTACGAGGTCGAAGGAAAGGATAATTTGGTATGCAGGTTGAAGAAGATCTTGTATGGTATAAAGAAATATCCAAGGAAGTGGTACTTGAATTTTGATAGGTTTATGACAGAACAATGTTACAGTAGATGTCATTTTAATCACCGTTTTTATTTTAAGAGGCTAGAACATGGAAGCTATATTATCTTGCTATTGTATGTAGATGACATGCTTGTAGCATGGTATAACATGGAGGATATAAATGTGCTAAAAAATAAATTAGTTAATTCATTTGAAATGAAGTATTTGTGTGCGGGAAAGAAAATCCTTGGTATGAGAATAGAAATAGACAAAAAAAATCGCAAATTGACATTGTCTCAGGGTGAGTACATAGAGAACATGTTGGAGAGGTTTAGAATGCAGAATGAAAAACCAGTTAATACACCTTTGGACAACCATTTCAAATTAACCAAGGGAATGTGTCCCAAGACAGAAGAGAAGATATAATACATGTTGAGGTTCCCTTATTCATCTGCAGTTGGAAAATTGATGTATGTTATGGTGTACACAACACCAGATATTGCACATGAAGTGTTATTTTTGAGAAATTATATGAACAATCCAGGTAAAGAACATTGGGAGGAAGTAAAGTGGATTCTCAGGTATTTGAGAGGCACTACTACTAATGCATTATGTTTTGGAGGTTCAATTTTTTTTCTATAAGGATATGTTGATTTAGATATGGCAGGCGATAAAGATAGCAGGAGAGCACCATAGTGTATGTTTTTATTGTATGTGGAACTGCAATAAGTTGGATTTCTAAATTGCAAAAGGTTGTTTCACTTTCAACAATGGCAGCATAGTATGTTGTTGCTACAGAGGCTAGTAAAGAGATGATTTGGTTATATAGGTTTATGGAGGAATTGGGATAGAATCAAGAGAACAGAAGGTTGTACTATGATATCCAGAGTGCCATTCACCTTGCAAAGAACTCAACCTTCCATTATAATACTAAGAATATATAGCTCTGTTACCATTTCATACGATCTGTTTTGGAAGATGGACAATTGAAGTTGAAAAAGATACATACAAGCCCGAATCCTGCAGCCATGTTAATAAAGGTAATAACAAGGGAGAAACTAAGTTCCTGCTCATTTTTAGTTGGTATTCAAGAATGAAGGTGACTACGATAAATTTTCCAAGTCCAAGGTGGATCATAGTCCAACAGGTACAACAACAATGCAGTTGTTGTGATCAGTCTCCAAGTAGGATATTGTTGGTTGTGAATATTCATTATCTTCCTGATTTAAAGGTCTTGTTTCAGCCACGTTTGGACCCCATTACTTGATAGAGGGGTATGGGGGGAATTTATCCCCACTTCTCTTTCCAGGGGGGTCCAAGGGGGGGGAGTGGCGACGAGAAAATTTGGAGGCAGGGGATTCGGGGGCAACTCCCTAATCCAAATTTTTTTCAACATGAAATGAGAGAGTAGATAAAATAAATAAATGTACATAGATATCTCATATATCCAATAATATAACAGAAATATATTAGAGATGAAACCATAAACACAGAGATACAATAATACACAATTTCTATTAATGAACAAAATGTACAAAACTGTAGAAAAACAGAGTGAAAGACTCGCTAGAATGGTGGAAGTGTATCTCTAAGAAGAGATGTGACAGATACTAACATTCACAAGAATATGATTACAATGGGGATCTAAAGGACTTTTTAACATAAATAAAATCCAAAACTCTAACCCCTGATGATGAAAATCCAACAATTTTGTGGACCCCGTATTGGGTAGTTTGGTGCATCAACTTCCCGGGGGCGTAACATTGGCATATGATCTATGTTTGGGGTGAATAATAGCTCGTTGGAAAGGTATAGTCAAGGAGATTAATTTTGGTGGCTGAATAGGATCCTTTGTTAATCATTGAGATGCTTGATCCTGAAAAACCTTCATTTAATCCCTCAAAATGGCCCCAAAATTTTAGGAACCGAAAACTGCTAAAAATAGTAAATTGCCAAAAGACTATTTTGAGCCCGTTAGAATAGGTGAGTGGCCATCGATATACACCTAGATAAATCCTCCTTCCTTAGGAATAAATGGTCTCCATTTTATTGAGTTCTCAGGGGAGAGGGAAAAGAGTTCGTTGAATCTGCATCTTGATGAGCTGCTTTCCTTGCTGGAGAAGTTGTGTTGCTTAGCTTGTTGAAGGGTTGCCATAAACTTGTGGCTGGAAGGGTTGGAACATTTGAACCAGTATGGCTACATGATATTATTGTGTGCATAAGGAATCCTTCCTCTTTGCTTCAATATTATCAACCTGCTTCTGCTGGACATAAGGTGCTTGGACTGAGGCTATAGTGGTTGCGGTGTTCTTATGTTCACTTTTTGAATAGATCGTGAAGAAGATTAATCTTGTAGTATGATATAATACCTTGAGGCACTATTTAGGTGGGAAAGTAGTTGGAACTACCTATGATATCATGTAGATATGACCTCCCAAAGTAACAATGACACTATGGGGTCGAGACTCATAAATAGCATGACGCTTCCAAATATATGGCTAACCCAAAAGGAAATCACAGACATCCAGTGGTGAAACATCACATAATACTCATCCTTGAAGGGTTGTAATTCATATGACAATTGACACTACTGGTTGACACAGAGCTCTCATCCCTCGTGAAGCCACCAGATGTTGTATGGATGTGGGTGTGGTGTTGTCGACAATCCCAACTTTTTGACAACCTCTGTTGGGATGAGGTTCTTCTGGATCTCGCTATCAAAAATGAAATGCAATGAGGTCCCCTTCACCCACATCTTTGAATAGAAGATATGCTCCCCATCTTCAGGATCTGTTGGTTCTTCTGGTTTAATTGTTGTGGTCATGACAATAGCAATGGGGTCTGCGTCGATGATCTGTATTCTCCCATTCTTTTCTGAATTAGACTCTGAATCAGGGTTTGTCTCCTTTTCTTTGATCACAACCACTAATGAATATTTTGAGAGAAATTCATCAGTGTTGTGCCAGGGGATTTTGTGGAAATTGCACCACTTTCCAGTGTCCTTCTTTGTCTTTTCGTTACCCTTCCTTTCCTATGGCTTGGACTGGTTTTCGGGATGATGTTTGTTAGGGTCATATTTATCATGCTTTGGTTGTTGCAGATTTTCATACCTGAACTCCCATTTGTTCTGGTATCTAAATTTATGCTCTATTTTAACTACATTTTGATAGGCAACTCCCAGCGATGAGATGTCCAGAAATTCCATTTTAGTTTGGATGTATCTGCGTAGAGCCCCATGGTATTTTATAACCAAATGTCACTCAGATTATTTGATACCTAGCTTGGTGTGCAAGGTATGGAAGGTATTGGTGAACTCCTTCACTTCTTGGCCCCTCTCTTTCTTCAGTGTGTTCCATCTCATGTACTAGTCGTCATAGTTTCCAATAGGGTAATATTGTTCCTTGACCGTGTTAAATTATGTACCAAGGCAAGTGTTTCTCTTCCCTAGGCCCTAAGGGTGAGAAATTGCCGAATATGGGTCTTAGTCAAATTAATTTGTGAGATGCAAATTAAAAGATAACT
>JZKD02S1810807.1:172624-184656 GCA_000966675.3 Picea glauca
CCCCCCGGGTAGGGTGGGGTATCATCCCCCAAACCCCCTGCATGCCCAACACAATGAAAACACTAGATCTAGTCATACAAAGAATATAACACATACCCAACAAAAAGAAACTGTCATTTGTCATGAAACAAAATGGATAATAGATGATATTTTTGTAAATAAAGAAATATGTTATGGCCTCTCTAAAATTATGGTGCTTCTATTCTTCTTTAATAAAATCTAGCTAATCCATATATTTATGTATTGATTCCTCACGTGATGGATATTTTAGGTGGAAGTGCCATAGACAGTGCTTTTCTCGTATGACCATTAATAATTTCCATGAAAATCATTGAGGAAGATCGGTTTATTTCCATACGTTGTGGAGGTAATGAGAATGGAAGAGGAAATGGAACGATGATGGTGTACTAGATTCTAGTAATGCATTCCCAAGATCACAGAGGGAATCTTATAACTCATAAATTAGATCATGCTAATGATACCATGTGTGATGCTTTAGTTTCTTGGAGAATTAAGAGAGGAAAATAAGATCATGAAGTACCTGGAGGTCAACGCTCGGAGAAAAGATGGTAACCCAACTTGTTTAGTTCAAGAATCCTGATCTACTCAAAAGGAAAGAAATTGTGATGGAATTCAACTATAATGGAGGATCGCGTGCCACCAAGTCATTAAGAAAGTTCCCTAGATCATGGAGAATGATATCATATTTAGTAGAAGGAAAATTTGATGAAGAAATGTACGAAAGTACTAAGTCACTGTGACGTCAGACCACCAACATGTAAATAAGGAATCCCATGCAAATTAGGGCTTGTTGTGTCATGGTTGAACAACCATGTTGAACATACTCATCAACACAGGATCACCATTCAGAGATTAATGTGATTGCAGAGATATGTGTGGACATTTCACAACAGAACCATTATATTTTCCATTTGGATTGTGTAGTTGTAAGATAGACCCAACACACAAAGTTTGAGGAATAATTTCATGAAAATAACAGAATCCCATCGGTGGTGTTTGCATCAAAATAATAAAACCAAATGAAACTATGACACACTATCTCCGTCATGTACAACAACGTAACCAGAGGTTGAAGGTGTCACGAGAGGGTTTCTCTTATGTCTAATGAAAGTGAAGAGAGATATTTTCACCAAGTAATAAGGATACTGCGATAAAATTTCATCGAGCCACCATTTCACCGGGTCACCGGGCTACCATGTCAACATATCACTGGGTCATCGTATCCTTGTTTCACCGAGCTACTATGTCATCGAGCTTTAAGATCAATCATAATATCTCTAGTGTATCTAGGGGGAATAATATGGGGTACCTAGGGAGGTACCTAAGAGAACTAATAGTAGATAAGTATTGTTATGTATAAAGGCCACTTTTAATAAATAAGGCCTAGTGGGAATGTAATAAATGTAAGAGGACTTACTAGAAGATTCCCCTTTTAGATGGTTCCCCTCCATAATGTTCTTAAGTGGTTGGTAGCACTATATAAATGGGTTCAAGAAGTGTAATGGGAATTGAAAAAGTATTGTATTTGGAGTGGTGGCTCATTAAAAGGTTCCCCCTTGAAGAGATAAGTGAAAATCAGTGGATCCCTTCTATAATAGGATCTATTCTACCATGTTTCCTTACTTTAAGATTTTTTGATAATAATAAAGTGTGATTTTTCTATATCGTTCTTGGATTATTGTGGTGTTTTTGTATTCATGTATTTAGGACTTAAAAATACCGTAGAATAAGTATACCAGATCATAAATATTGTGGGAGTGAGCATCGAAATTTGATGAAAGGGTCACTAGAAATCACCACAGATGGGCGCTCCAAAAACACAACATGATTTATATATTCCATGTAATCATTTGGAGGTTCACTAAAACATTGATCCGAGGGCTTGATTTTTTTTAGCAGTCCGATGTGAATCACTCTCGAAAGGTTTTTACATGAGTTACAGATTCAAAGAAAAAAATATTGGCATGCGGTACATTGAATTCAAGAGATAACTCATGACATCTCTCTAACTGTAGAGAGAATTGTGCCCAAGAATTTAGAGCTATTGAGAATCCAAAATAAAACCCTAAAATTTCCATGAAAATAATGTTGAAAGGTATCACTGACTTTAACAAGGAAGACACCAATAAATTGTGATCATGTGCACTATATGAAGAATGGGGATACTCTATTCGATACTTGGTTGTAGAAAAACGAGAATATGTGGTGAATCAATTAATGAACAGGGAAATACTCTTGTTTATTTTTCTCGTGATTTTAATTTTTGATAATTCTCTTATTTGTTTTCTTTGTTTTGTTATTTATTTTTGATGTGCAGATTTGGGAAAAGAAAAAAGATAAAAAATAATTCGATGAGTTCACGGGAGGAAGATTGAAAATGATATAAAAAAATCGTTGTATGGAGGCCAAAGATCATGAGTGCATTAAATGACCAACCATATCATAAAATTTGGGAGCTACTTTCTTGAATGGGGTGGAGATAAAAGTAAGATCATGGAGTAAACCAGGGGGTTCATGCTCTAGTGGTTGGACCAAGGAAAGAAGAACTTGCAGTATCATGGTTTTTCTTTGTTCTTGAAATCATAGTAGTCAACTTACTAACTTGTTAAGTTTCAAATATCTAAATAATAAAATCACCACAAAAGATACATAGAATAATATAGAAATCCCACTTTATTATTATGAAACTCTTAAGGTAGGGTAACACCATACGATCCTTTTAAGGAAGGGAACCACTCCTGATTACTTTTCTCTTTGAGGGGGAAACTTCTTAATTAGATACACTCCAAATAAAATATTTCTCAACCATTCCCATTACATTTCTCATACCATTTTATATAATACTACCTACCACCTAAGAACCATTTAGAAGGTGGAACCTTCTAGTAATCCCTCTTACATTTATCATGTTCACACTAGGCCTTATTTACTAAAAGTGGTTTCCATACATAACAATATATCTCTACTATTATTCCCCTTGGGTACCTCCCTAGGTACCCCATATTATTCCCCAAGCTACACTACAGTATATCTCCAATAAGTTCCCTGAGCATGAGTGACTATGGAAAGCTTGGTACTATTGTTACCGATGTCCAACCAAAATGGTTTCAAATTTGTTTTTTAGCTAGAGTGAATTGTTTCAATGCCAATCCCTCATTATTTTGCATACAATTCACTGTATTGAGGTTTTTGTCAAGAGTGGGGAAATTAGTTTCTTTGTAATATACAAAAAAAAATTGAATTGAATTGATTGACTCAATACCAACCTCTGACTGTGGAAACATGATCCCAACTCCTTGATGCAATTTGTTCTTGGGAATGTGAAGATATGAGTAGAGTAGGGTTACAATCAACCTACTATGTTTTCTATGATTTACCACAATTCACAAAAGAATTAAGCAAATGGAAAAACCTTTTTTGTTTCTCACCCATGTTTTGGCACTCTAAACCCAAAGCTTATAAGTTGAATAAGAGAAATTGCAACAACAAATCTATAGAGGCCAGACTCTATACATAAATCCTAGTCTTTCTAGCTATTTGGGTTGTCTACTTGGACCCACCAATGTATTACTGTCTCTTACACAAATCCATTTGTACTGGACACATAAACACTGAAGGATAACTCACATCTCTTGCATTCTTTATTTTAGAATGCCACATTGGTTATTGACATAGATGACTCTTCATTCATTGGAGTTTGACTTCATCATAGAGCTATAGTTGTAGCTTCATTAACTTAGGGAGCCTTTGGTGGTATTATAAAATGACTTTATATTGATCAATTTGAACATGAAGGAATTCAAATGAACTATGGGAATCCTGAGAGTGTTGTGGCTACAAGAAAATTGTTGGACATGGAGATGTCAATCAACATCATACCAAAAAATGTACCAACATATTTATTAAAACCATGTGGATAGATACCTCCTGTGTGCAGGAAATTTAGTTTAGATTGTAGTGGATTAATTGGGCTCTATGAGAGTGGAAAACATATTTCTTCTCTATAACCTAGAATTTTACAAATTAAGACTCCCAATAATCAAACAAAACACCCATCAATTGATTAAAGAACCCAATAATCAAATAAAAATGCCTAACATTTAATTGAATTTCCCAACAACTATGTTCATCTCCCAGGTACAACCTGTACAACTCATGGGTTAGGGAAAATGATTCAGAGAGAAACCAGTTTTCCCCAAGCATGAAATTATGGTCCAATAAAGAATTAATCCACCCCAAAAATGAGAAATCACTCACACCAAGAGATCACATGACTCGAAGGAAAGAGAAAATCACCCAGGGAATATGATAGTCGACCTGTTTCAAATATAAATTTCCAAACTTGAGAATTCAAAATGGAAACTTAGGTAATAATTTTCAATAGATATTTCTTATTATCCATAGATCTCAGACTTGGAAGGGAATCAAATAGTGGAAATTCCATAGTTGTTGGCATCCATACCATATAAGTAACAAAACATTTTTACTTCTAATCTATCAAATGAAATATGAAACTCATCATGCTAACCCATTAACAAAACTAAGAGTAGCCCATGAAATAGAGGTAACATAATCAACAATATCACTCATATATTTTTCACAAAAATGAAGTCAAACACAATTTACATAGAGATAGTTTCACCTTGGAAACCCAAATGGGAAAGCCATATTTGAATGGGGGCTTAGTCTATTTTAGAAATCTCTGGTTATAATACATTCTTGGCTCTTTTTGCATCCTCCCCTTATTGTCCAACAATACCCATTGAGAATGGGATTTAATGAGGAAATAGGGAGAGATGGGGGGTAGGCGGAAGGACAATAGCCATGCCCCTTGACTTCCCATTCCTCATCCTTCTCTCCTATTCATTTTTTTTTACATTTTATTCTCTATTTTCCTCTCACATTCTCATTTTTTTCTTATTCGACTTCCACATTTATATTTCTCATATGGTTTTGTTGAACTTTATGAATTGTCAATTTATTCTTGAAATAATTTAGTCTTATCCCCATTCATTGGTTCAGATCCATTTCAGATCAATTATATTGTATTCCACATGCAAATTGTTTTTCTTGTTTGTTTAATACTCAAAGAGTAAGGTTTATAAAATAATTAAAATAATGATCAAATTCATACATCAAGTAATTCTTAAACTTGCCATCAAGTGTGCTTAATTCTTAAATAACATTATCTTATCCTTGTTTTTGAAATTTCATGAACATAATTTCTTCAACCACATACTAATAGAAATATTAAGCCAACATTTAAACATCGATATGGTTTCCACAACAATACAAAAATGTTGATGCTATAACTTTTAAACTCTCATTACTATCGTTTCTACAACAATACAACAATGATAATTCCATAGCCTTTAAACTCTCACTACTATAGTTTTTGCAACCATTTAACACATACATAATCATGGACCGATTTCATCTACGCTAAGACCTCTTTACCACATCAATAAACACACACACACTAATTTATTGTTCAAGTAGAAATCAATATTAAGTCATGGATATATTTTCAACCATTATATTCAAAGTTTCATGTGAAATAAGTACAAAATTATTCCCTTAAGGTTTGATATTTCATGTCACATATTTCACTGTTAACAGATAGGTCATTAAAAATATTTTACTTTAACCAAAAAAAGTATTTTATCTCTATCATAGAAGTTGAAAAAGAAATAACATGATCTTATTCATCCTTGTAGAGTATTACAACAAGAAGGATTTATCTCATAAGAGATCAAGAATATGAAAAAAGAGAAAGCACCATTTCATGCCCAAAATAAGAGAATAACAAATTCATGCAATATTTTGGGGTTGTCAAAGAACCATGATTTGGTACAAAATGTTTTACTTATTCTACCTTTTTGAGGTATTAGCACAAATGTTAAGAGAACAATGATTTCTTGTCAAACACTTTGCTAGCCAACTATTAGTGTCCATTACAAAATCCATTTAGAGGAGAAACTTGATCAAGAAATTCTCTTGAACTACCAAGAGTTTAGCCAAGCATATGTTACCCATGCTGGGTATTAAATTACCCAATAAAAACACAAATTGACATGAAAATGCATTGGTTTGGTTTTCACAACATGCTAAAGTTATCATTAAACAAAAATGCATTCAACAACAATTATAAAAACCAATGAGATTTCTCAGTTGTATTGTAGTATACGAGGATATAATTCCTTTACATCCTTTAATATGAATTGAGAGGGTTTCTATGAAATTATCACATAGATAAAAAAACAAATTGTACTTATAAAATATTGAAATCCAACAATTTAAGATATTTCAATCCAAAAAACATTTTCTTCTAAATTTGGATAATTCTTAAGCATCAAGGATTGCAACCTTACATCCATTATTTCCAATGAGCACATACATGGATTCCTTATCCATAATATCAAACTCATCATTAAGGTATTGTTGTGGCCACAACCACCCCCCTTTCTTTTTCTTTTATAAGCAAAATGAAAAACCCCCCTACTAATTTTGAACTCTAATGCCTAATCCACTAATACTATAAGCTCACTGATGGGTGTTCAATATGCACTAAAAACACACTAAAAACCCTCAATTAAATTGTCAACCTGGGGTAAGTAAACTTGGAGTTGTAGCAAAATATATGCCAAGGTAGAAGGCTTGGTAGTAGTATAGTCTAACTAAGGAAGTGGCTATATAAGGGCTAATCTATTCAAGCAAAACCATCTAATGAGAAAACCCTACTAAAGAAACTTAAACTAGGTAATCTAGGTACTTTTGGACCAAGGATCGATGGATAGTTCTAGAAAACAAGTGAAAACCCTACTAAAGAAAACTAGTTCAACAATAAGAAAAAGCAACTATTTAAGATAACAATAAACAAATAGCAAAACCAAACTACTTTAACTGGTCTACTTAAACTCAATGAACAACTATCCTGTGAAAGCAAGTAAATAAACAACTGTGCTATCAAAGCAAGCATATACAAGTAAGCAATTAACCTATTAAAGCAAGTAAACAACTAACTAGCCTAGGATAAATTCTACTGCAAGTAAAATAAGTAAGACTACTCAATAAGAAACTAACTAAGCTAAAAGAAAAGTGAACTCTATTCTTAATTCAAACTTCAAAACTATTTCTAATTTACAAAAGGAAATCTACTAAATTGAAAGCAAAGAGTAACTAACAACTAACCTTTAATCTATGGTAAGAAAACTACTCTTTAATTTACCAAAGAAAAAGACTATCTATCCTACAACAACAAGGAAACTATCTCCTAAGCTATGAAAGCAAGAAAACTATCTTCTAATCTATGAAAGAAAGAAAACTATCTTTTAACCTATGAAAGCTCAAATATAGTGTTGATGATTGTGTGAATGTCTTCGGTGTCTTATAATATCACGGTGGCACTTGACAACGAAAGATAATTCAAGCAGTATAAGCTCAATACCGATTTCAATAGCAAAGTGAAAGGTGTGGATTAAGCAATCCAATAAGAACTTAGCCATTATGGAAACAACGTCAATTACCCTGCATATTCATGTGATTATTACTCATGCATTAACCATCAACAGTATAACGAGATTATAATTGTACTCTATGCTATGTAAGAAAAGCTCATAACTACATTCAATCATTAACTAAGAACTGAAATTGCAACCTAAATATAGGAAAGAAATTGCATAAAGTAAAACTAAGCTAAACCTATTTCAACAATTCAAATTGCAGAAAGGAAAATGCGTATAAACAAAACTTAAACATGATTCTTAGCATAAAAAAATTAATTAAAAACTAGTTAAGAAAAATCTAAATAACAATTAAATAGGAAATCTACAAATAAAAACTGAAACTAACCCTATCCATCCACCGAAGCCTTACGAAAGAAAACATAAATTAAAGTTTTGTTCTACTCTGTTTCAAATTCTGTTTTAAACTTGATTTTAAAAGCATAAATAAAATACAGTCTAATATTTAATCGCACACAGGGTTAGTGTATAAGTTTGCAAACTCATTCCTATTAACTACAAAACCAATGAATATTGACAAAAGCCTTCATACTAACCTGCAAAATAGAACTAAACAGTTAAAATATAACAACAAATTATATAACAAAGAAACAAAATAGCAATTCATGTACATGAAATAAAATAAAAGACATCTAAGCTATGGAATTCATAAATAAAATCATAGAAAAGTTAACAGACTGCTGGTGGGCCTCCCATCAAGTCGTGGTAACTTCTCAAATGCACACCACGAGCTTAACAAAATGATTTCACCATTAAAACTTGAAAAACACAGTCTTATATAACTCTGGAAATTGAAAATGACAAAAATAGAGGAAAATTGTGTTTGTCTCTAATACACTACTTCTTCTACTGCTTCTTAACTATTGTATGACCACCATGGTGGTATTTATAATCTTTACAAACCAAGAGGTCAACCATTGGAGGGTCTAACCTCTTCTATAAACAAAAAAATTACATTAATGGTGCTTTATATGCTGAAATGGAGCGAGCCAATAATTGCCCATCTCAACAACCCAAACTGAGTTGTCAAGAGTTCAGTAGATGGAGGGGGCAAGCACAAGAAAAACCCATGTTCCCGATTCTCCCATCATTGGTCTTCAATACCATAACCACCAAATCGCCCACCATTTTTGTGCAGGACAGAGTGTTGGATGGAGTGTCGAACCGGGTATCGGATTGAGTACCGGATGGAGTGTCGAACTGAGTGCCAGAAGTAGAAACATGATGCGAGTTTTCCCTGTAACACTAAAAAACATGAATTAGATCCTTGGAAACATAAAAAACATAATGAATTAGACTCAAGATCAACATAAAACACTAATTATACATACCTAGTGTGGATCATAGCATTTTGGCATAAAAATTCTTCAAAAAGCTTCTCCAAAACATTAAAAACACATATGTACATTCGGCAAAAGTATTTAATACTATCATAAAATTGATCCTATTTCAGGCCCAACATTACCCCCACACTTACGATTTTGTAGGTCCCACTGCAAACAAAAACGAAATTACCCCTCATGTCTAAGATTGCTGAGGAGGATTAGCTTTGGAAGCTTCTCCTTCTTGCTGTGAAGACTTTGCCTTATGCCTTTTGTGTTGCTTCAATTGTGCTCTGAAGCTGCGGTTGGATTTGGTCATCTCATCAACCAACCGTTGAAGGGAGTTTACCTTTGCTTGGAGGACTACATTATCATGATGGAGGTGCGTATCTATTGTCTTCCTTTCTTCCAACTGTTGTAGGAGATGAGAATTCTCTTTTTGTATCTTCTCAATGGCTGGGGTAGAATCAATGATCTCGGAGGAAGGCTTATATCCTTTGAGAGATGTGGAAAATCTATCATTCTTAGGATGTAGAGTGGGCATGGTTGAAGTAGAAGTAATAGGGGATTGATAAGGAGAGGTAGGTTCTGATTTTGTCTTTCTTTGTGGCTCTAATCCATCTACAGAAACTTCCCTAATTCTCTTGTGAGGGCTCTCAAGATCGGAGGACACTTGGATAAGTTCTGAAGCAGGTAGAGGTTTTGCATAAGGTTTTGTTTTTGTACTCTGGGTACTTTTTTGAAAGGGTCCTTTACCAAATCAATTGGATCCCATCCTATTTGTGGGAACTAAAGGAAGGTCTTGTTGAATCACTTCTTGGAGATTTGTAGGTGTGGGATCAAGGGAGATTGAAGGCATCAGGGGGGTTAATTATATGATTCTTTTGATCTTTACTCTTGGTATTTTTACCCGATGAGGAAGCAAGGGCCTCAAAAATATTATTGTATTGCTCCAGTAAGGAAATGGTTTGTGCAAGGGGATTTGGAGTTCTTGGAGAGCGGGGCTTGGATGGAGAGATATTCTTTGGGCCAAGTGGCTTTTTTCCGGTCTTAATTGTCAAGTGAGGGTTTGCAAATTGATAGATAAATGCATCCCAAGTTTTCCCCTATTTCTCTAATTCGGATAGAACAAGAAGTTTGATTAAGCCATGGTGAAAGAGGCTATTGTGGAGGTTAGTTACGTTCTTCCTCACTTGAGAGGACATTTTCTCCAAGCTTTTTAGAAAGTAAAAGGGAAAATTCAAAGGTTTGTTGAATTGAAAATGAGCTAGCAATCTGAAATGACAGGCTTTGAAAGTGGAATATCTACCTTAGCATCTGATCAACCTCATGATCATGATGAGAGGGTTGATCAATTTCTCCTTTATCCATTCCTTAGAATATCCTTTTTCTCCTGAAATGTTCTGGAATTCGGGCTTAAAAAACCCTGTTATAACTTGAGCACAACAGTTGGTGGTTTTTGAACCATCTATATCCCATTCTTGGAAGCTTCGTTCCTTCAGCAATGGACTCTTCTAAGACCCAAAATGAAAGATACCCCACGCACATTGTCTTCCCATTGAAACTGAGAGAAAATTGCATGGAGAGGCCATCATCATGGCCCTGCAAGTTATATAAAAGTGGCCCCCAGCCTGCGTGCAAAAACACCTCTCTGCATTGTGCAAATTCAGGAATGGAAAAAATATTTGCATAGGAAGAGGGTTCATACCTCTTTGGAATTGTGATGAGGTGAATATATGGATAGAGGATAAATTCTCCAAGAGAGGGTGCGATCGGGCCAAGGGATGGCATGAATTGAGCACAAGCCGAACGCGATTTGAACAGGGGAAGAAATGGTGGAGGCTGAGTGTGATTTCTTAACTCAGGGAAAGGAAAATGGAAAGGTGAATTGGGATAATAGGTTACCCAACCCATATTTGAATGAGCCTATGCTGGAGTTGGTTGTACACATGTGTGCACAAGCTGCCATGTGTGGGAGATTTCGAATTCGAAGGCACATTTTTGGGGGAAAATGTAATGATGCGTAGTTAGATCAATGTCCAAGTCTTTTGACTTGGACATTTGATCATGAACATATCTAAAGCATCTTCAATCAATTTCCTGCTACCAATTCAATTGAATGTCATTGATTCCTGGTTACCTGGAATTGTGGATAGTTACTGGTGTGTAATTCTTATGGAACTTCATTTGGCACCTCATATGAAATTTCATACGACACGTCATGCAACACTTCATACGACACGTATATGTTAAATACATCTTTACCTCCTGTAATGGATAGCCTGCAATATTGAAATGTTTTTTACAATCACAATGGTTAATGAGCAGAGGCAGAATGCCCCCTTGTTGTTGATTTTTCCATCATGCTCACTTAATCCTCTTACATAGGACATGTAATGTCAAGCCTACAATGAATAGGTTATAGAAAGAATAAGACATGTAATGTCAATCCTACAATGTACAGCTTGTAATGAAAAATAAACCGATAAAAGTGGTCTGCTAAGTATATGTTCAACAATTTATAGCACACAAGGGTTTAGCACTTCAAAAATCAAATGACTATTAATGTAATAACCTGTATCATGGAAATAATACAAAAATTCTTGCAAAGATTTATTTCTCTAGGCAATGATAATTTGTCATCTCATGAACCCCTCCCCCACACCTAAGTATTGTGACACCTCACAATCAAAAGTATAGGAAACCAGTCAGTTCCCCCAATAGCCGAAGATTTATAGTATGTCAAGTGTAAAGATAAATTTCACAGATTGGTTTGACGAGAAGGTTAGAATATGGCCCCACCTATAGGATAAGAGATCCTATATATAGATAAGAAGAGGTAGGCAAGAGAGTTTCAATATGGTCTTAGAGTTATTTCCCAATGGTAAGTTTATGGAGTTCATTAACCTTATCTTAACGATACATACTTCATGTCATCTTTGTCTGCAAGTAATGTTGTACATCAGGACAAGTTTAAATTTATTATTTATTTTTGTCAAATTACCATCCTCGCTAGGTAGAATGCCCCATTTCCAGCAAGCTTGTTCAGTACTTCGGTGGGTTTACCTAGTCATACCACAGGCCGATACCCGCTACTAGCATACTTGTTCAGTATCCTAGTGGGTTAGTCTCTTACACGCATCTTTTAAGATTTTGGTATAATATT
>JZKD02S1810807.1:184721-196006 GCA_000966675.3 Picea glauca
ATTTATGTTAGAGGATGAATTTTTTGTTTATATTACTTAGTGATTGTACCAATGTAAGGGGTACTTAAGAGGACATGTCTTATCTAAATATATGATGGAATCAATATATTTAGTGCATAGTGGATGGTACCATTCATAACGAACATAAAGGTATCTCTAGGCTCAACTCACTTTCTTATTTTGTAGTTATTGTGATGTTTCCATGACTAACCACTAATTAGACCTCCTTGTTACTCTTTAATAAATACACTTTACTCACTTACTTAGGTTTCTTGGAAAAAACTATACGAGAGACCTCTAGGATTTATAGTTATGGTATCACTTCCTTATACAGTGGTGAAGAGTTTAGATAGAAATTGCTTTAAAATTCCTTAAGAAAATGTTTTTTTTTGAAAAAATATGGCTAATTATAGTAATTCAATATTCATTTGATGCTTAGCAGACAACAAAATTCAAGTGTAACAATTTTTTGAAATATTTCCTTGAAACTGTCTACTCCTGGTGAAATAAATACTTACAGAAATCTCTAGGATTGCCTTATTAACAAAATTCAAAAACTATTTACATATATACAGTAGAAAATTCAGAAAAATTTTCAAGAACAAGGGGGGACTTCCCCATATACTAAGGCCAATTCCTTGTCCATTGACATGACCTGTAGAAACTCCTCTTTGGAAATGGGCTTATGATAAAATTTGAGTCAGTGTCCATTTACTACAAAGGAGACATGTCCATCGTCAATTGTTTTATTTTTTACAACTCCATTGTCATATACAATGTCTACCTCGTAAGGGCCCAACCACTGGGTGGTGAGTTTTCCTTTGAAGGTTTTGTATCGGGAATCAAACAACAGAGCCAAATCACCAAGTTGGAAGTGTTTCTTCTTAATAAACTTGTCATGCCACTTTCTCCTCTGGTTTTGGACTAATATTGTCCATTGGATGGCATCTTGCTTGATTTCATCCAACTCCTTCAATTGTAGGGCTCATTGATTCTGAGCCTCATCTAAGTTTAATCCCAATTCTGTGGAAATACGGAAGGTCCTTACTTGGAATTCTATTGGTAGAAGTACTTGTTTCCCATACACTAGCTCATAAGGGGTATGACCAGTGGTATTTCTCCAGGTGGTCTGGTATGCCCACAAAGACTCTCGAAGCCTATCAGCCCAATCTCAGTGATGTAATTGAAAAATCTTGGTCAAAATGGATTCTGTAACTTTGTTTGTGGATTCCACCTGACCATTGTCTTGTGGGTGGTATGGAGAATATTTACAGTGTTTAATCTCATATTTCTATGTTAGCTCTCTCATCATCTTGGAAGTGAATTGAGTTCCTTGGTCTGTAACAATTTCATGAGGGACACCGAAAAGGGTAAATATGTCTTCATAGATGAATTCAACAACAGAATTCTATGTAGCCCTGAATAGGGATTTTGCCTCTACCCACTTGGTGACATAGTCCGTACAAACCAAAATATAGTTCTTCTTATGGGACATGGGTGAAATTGGTCCTACAAAGTCAAGGGCCCATTTTTTGAAGGGTTCTATCATAACTTGGGCACGCAAAGGCATTTCGTCAGCTGACGCAGGTCTTCCTATCCTTTGGCAATTATCAAAACTTCTCACATACTTGGCAACATCTTTGAAAATGCTAGGTCAATAGTAACTCGAATGTAACACCTTATATGTTGTACGTTTTTCATAAAAATGACCACCAGATGGTCCATCATGACAACTTCGTAGTATTTCAGGTACCTCATCTTCTCGAACACATAAAAAAATAATCAAATCAGGACCTATGCGAAAAAGACCATGACCAACCCAAGAGTAATTAGCACTTTGTGTAATAATTTTCAGCTTTTCATGAGGTGACAAATGAGACGGTAACTTCCTAGTAGCCAGATAGTTTTCCATATCTGCAAACCATGGGGTATTGACAAAAAGGGCAAAGAGGTGCTCGTCTGGGAAACTATGATCTACAGGGATATCATCATCCTCATTTTTTATTCAAGAAATAAAATTATCTACTACATTATCCTTTCTAGGTCGGTCAAGCACAGTGATATTAAATTCTTGTAATAACACGAGCCACCTAGTCACTCGACCATTAGTTATGGGTTTGTTCATGAGAAATATAATGGAGGAATTATCTGTATGTACAAATACTTATAAACTTGTAATGTAATGATGAAACTTGTTGATATCATGAACAAATGCCAAGACTTCCTTCTCAGTAACTATGTAGTTTAACTCGGCAAGGGACAAGTTCTTGCTCACAAAATAAATGGCATAGGATTGTTGGTCCTCTTTCTACCCTAGTACCCCTCCTATTGTGGTGTCAGAGGCATCAATGGATATATGAAATGGGAGAGTCCAATTGTGCCCTCTAAGGATTGGTGCCACAGAAAAATTATCTTCCAGGGTTTCAAAGGAAGTTTGACATTGCTCAGTCCAAACAAAATCAACATCTTTTATTAGCAATCCAAACATAGGTGCACCAATCTTTGTAAAATTTTCAATAAACCACCGGTAGTATTCTTCATGTCCAAGAAATCTTCTCACCTCTTTCTGAGTCTTCGGGGGTGGAATTCTGACGATGACCTCAATCTTTGTAGGATCGACTTTGATCCCTTCAGATGAAACATGATGTCCTGGAACCACTCCTTCAGTTAACAACATTTTTCATTTTTCATGACTTAGAGATAGGTTCATTTATTGGCATCTGATGAGGACTTTTTCTAAGTTGTCTAAGGCTTCCTGGTAAGTGTTCCCATAAAATGTAAATTCATCCATGTAGACCTCCACACAATCATGAATAAGATCTGAAAATATCCCTAATACTGCTCGTTGAAATGTGGTAGGAGCATTAAACAATCCAAATGGTAAGACCCTATAGGCATAGGTGCCCCAAGGAAAAGTAAAGGTAGTCTTTTCCTAGTCCTCAGGTGCTATAAGAATCTGATTATGCCCATTGTACCCATATAAAAAGGAAAAATACTTCTTTCCAGACAAGGTATCTAGAACTTGGTCAATGAAAGGGAGAGGAAAGTAATCTTTCAGAGTGGCTTTGTTGAGTTCCCAAAAATCAACACAAATTCACCATTTCCCTGTCACTTTCTTTGGAACCACTACAAGAAGAGATACCCACTTACTGTTAGAGATGGGATAGATAAATCCTACATTTAATAACTTTTGGATCTCCTCCTTTACTATGTCTTTAAGTGTAGGGTTCATCCTTCTCTGGGGTTGCCTAATAGGTGTTACTTCCCACGGGGTATATATGTGATGGATGCATGTGTCAGGGTGTATACCCTTCATGTCAGTGTATTCCTAGGCAAATGCTCCTGATTGTTCTTTAAGGATATCTACTAATTGTTTATGTTGGTTTGCATCTAGCCCGGAGTTTATATGCAAAAATTTCCCTAGACTAATCTCATAAGGAATATTATAAGACATGGCAGCCTCATCTATATTGAATATAAAATATGTCGAAGACGAAATGGATGGGTCCAATTGTTCCTGAAATTCTTCCCCAAACATGTACTCAAATTGGGGAAAAGACTGTGGAAAATCCACACTTGTGATAGTAGAAATAAACTAGTTTAGCACATTTTCCGTTGTGTGCTCCTGAAGTTCCCATGCATGGTCACTTGGCAATACAGGTTCTTCCCAGTCCTCATTCTTGTATGAACACTCAAGCCACCATAGATTTTTCATGATAGGTTGAGATGGAGGGTAGATAGTGATCTTTTGGATAGAAAGCCCATTTGAGATGGTCATTTCTCCCTCTCTACAGCCAATAAATGCATTGGTTGTGGCTAACCAAGGTATTCCTAAAATGACAGGATGGCCTTTGGTAGGGTCCTTTGAGTGAATGACAAGAAAATCTACTGGGTATTCCCATGAGGCTAAAGTAACCATGATATCATCTAAAATTCCTTCAGGTATAACCCTAGTCTTATCTGCTAATTCCAAAATGGTTGGGGTAGGCCGAAGAAGAGGTTGTAACTATAATTGTTCCAAGGTAGTAGCGGTCATAACATTGATGGTTGCCCCTAGGTCTATAAGAGTGTTTCCATTGGAGACCTCATTAATAGTTATGGTCACTATGGGGTTCCCTGGGTTCCCATATTTTGCTAGTTTTGGATGCTCTGATATGTATTCGGAAAGTCCCCCTACCAAATGTATTGTAGGAGGGTTCTTTTTCTTTCTATGTGGCTTATTAATACACAATTCTTTGACTACCTTACTGTAGATTGGAATGTCTTTAATGTCTTGAAGCAGGGGAATCTTGACACAAATATTCTTCAATTCATTCGAGATTTCAAATTCTGGTCAGGTGGTAGGTTCCTCGATTACCAATCGGTCTGGATAGGGATAGACCTTTGTAATTTGTGAAGGTTCATTTTGGGGAAGCTTGGGTTCTTGGTTCTTCGGGATATTAACATCTTCCCACCTAGTGTCATCTGTGGGTTGTTTGGTGGTATCTTCTTCTTCTTCTTCCTAGATGACTACTAAAGGTATCTGGCTATCCAGAACTTTTCCTGGTCTTAGTTGAATTTCATGTAATGGAACAGGATTAATGACATATGTCGGGAAGGCCTGCATCTCAAAATTGTGAAGAGGTTGAGGGGGCTTATTATGGGATTCGACACTGGTTGTGATGGTAAGAGTGTTGGTATTGGGGAGCTTGCATTTTGGTATTGTAGCGGTTATTGTTGTGGAATAGGAGGTAAAGGTGGTGGAACAAAACCTAGCAGAGGCTGCAGAGTGTTTGGTGGGAACTTAGGATAAGGATGGTTGGACACAGGGATATGTGGATCTTGAGGGTTTCCTTAGTTATGTCCCCCTCTACATCCTTGAGGCCAAGGATGTTGGTACTGAGTAGACCATTTTTTCCAACTTGTTGAGTTCCATTATTTTTGTTGTTGATAATAAGGTGGAACTTGAGATTGTATATCTGGGTATGTGGGTTGGTTCCTAGGCTTCCATGGCCTCCTAGGTGCATAAGAAGACTCCCCAAGATCTCCACTCCTATAGATGGCTAATAAACTAGGCAATGATGGAAATTTCTCAGTTGAATGGTCTTTTGTACAAAAGCCACAAACTGAAATGTTATCTAATGGGCATTCCCTTGAGGAATGCTTCTTCCTACATCTTGGGCAATCTATGCTCATTGCTGCATTTTTCTCCTCCTGTTTCTTTTTAATTTTAAGGGTGTCCAACTAGGAACCTATTGTGATTAAGATATATATATTGAAGTTTTCTAAAAGGTTCCCTATCTCTTCTCTCGTGATACCACCTGAACTAACTGGTTTTAAGCTTCTATTATAAGGGTCCTGAACATTCTTTCCTGTTTTGGCTCTACTCCTTGAGTAATTTTTACACATTTCACATATTTCGAAAAATGGTTTATGAGAGATGTCACCTGATTCCATCAAGTTAAGCATCTCTAGATATTCTTCTGAAACTCCCTTAAGGAAAATATCCCTAATTGCATCCTTTGGGAGGTCACGGTATTTGGACTTCTGGGAGATATAACCAAATCATTCCATATAATCTTCGAGGGTCTCATCTTCTAACTATTGGATTTTAAATATGTCATTACGAGACTCCTTAGTCTTGCAGTAGTCTTGGTACTTTTTAAGAAATATATCTTTCATGGCTTCCCAAGACCTAATACTGGATTCTCCCAACCCCATGAACCATCTTAGTGCAGAGTCTTTGAGGGTGGCCAGAAAGAGTTTTAGTTTTTGGGAATCTTGCACATAGTTGTAGCTCCTACACAAGATGTCGAATTCAAATAGGAAGGTGTCTGGATCTTCATTATGTTTACCATAAAAGGTAGGCAATGTTGAGAGAGGAATATTCTTCATGTTGACATTTGGGGTGGTGTCCAAAATTGGAAACCCGAAGGTAGTTTCAGTTTGGTTTCCAGTTTCTTCTTCCTCCCTGTGTCTTACATTGTTATGATCCTCTCAATAATCCATGTTGGTTTGATTTCCAAAAATAGAGTACCTAGTTAGTTTTATCTTTGAAGAGAACAAGGTTTCTCTTTAATGGAAAGGTCTTCCTACTGATTGGATATCTGGGTCTCTACTCGAGCCGATTGAGATTATTGGTGCCAATGTTTTTGTGTCAATTTGAGAGATAATTACGTTAGCTGAACTACTAAAAAAATTATTCACCTATTCAAGGTCTATGATATCCTCAAGGTTAGGATCTCCTGGTGGTGGTGTAAAAACAAAGTTTGTATTGTTTGGTTCTGCGGAAGGCTCGAGTGGTCTTGCCTCCTATCCCAATGTGATTGATGCTTCAATTTCTTATTCTATAGTTCTCCCTATGTTAGTCTTTTCAGAGGCTGATTTATCTCTTTGAGTTGAGCTAGCTCCTGTTTTTCGGTATCAGTCTGAGGAGCTTATGCGTGGAACATTCCTTCCCCTGAAAATATCGAAAGGAACCTTGGTTGAAAGGTCTGATTTAGATTTAATGTATCTCCCTTTTGGGTCTCTATGTATATTCATGAAAGTAAACAAAAGCAAAAAGAAAAAGCTACCATTGGGTTTCTAGGTCTATTAACAAAAGAAAAAAACTACCATTAGGTTTGGGGGAGCCTGCAATGGTAGATGAACAGGTTCTTACCTCTAGTCTTAAAGTTCCCCCACCACCAATCTAATTCTAAGATTTAAAAATGATATATTTCCTAACTATTTCTTACCTTGAGACAACTCCTCGACAATGATGTTAAAAATGATGGGTGTTCTATATGCACTAAAAATACACTAAAAACCCTCAATTAAATTGTCAACCTGGGGTAAGTAAACTTAGAGTTGTAGCAAAATATATGCCAAGATAAAAGGGTTGGTAATAGTATAGTCTAACTAAGGAAGTGGCTATCTAAGGGATAATCTATTCAAGCAAAACCATCTAATGAGCAAACCATACTAAAGAAACTTAAACTAGGTAATCTAAGTACTTTTGGACCATGGATCGATGGATAGTTCTAGAAAACAAGTGAAAACCCTACTAAAGCAAATTGGATCAACAATAAGAAAAATAAACTATTTAAGCATAATAATAAACAAATAGAAAAAGAAAACTACTTTAACTAGTCTACTTAAACTCAATGAACAACTATCCTGTGAAAGCAAGTAAATAAACAATTGTAATATCAAAGCAAGAATAGACATGAAAGAAATTAACATATTAAAACAAGTAAACAACTAACTAACCTAGGATAACTTCTATTGCAAGTAAACTAAGTAAGACTACTCAATAAGAAACTAACTAAGCTAAAAGACAAGTGAACTCTATTCTTAATTCAAACTTCAAAACTATTTCTAATTTACAAAAGGAAATCTACTAAATTGAAAGAAAAGAGTAACTAACAACTAACAACTAACCTTTAATCTACGATAAGAAAACAACTCTTTAATATACCAAAGAAAAATACTATCTATCCTACAACATCAAGGAAACTATCTCCTAAGCTATGAAAGAAACAAACCTATCTTCTAATCTATGAAAGCAAGAAAACTATCTTTTAACCTATGAAAGCTCAAATATAGTGTTGATGATTGTGTGAATGTCTTCAGTGTCTTATAATATCACGATGGCACTTGACAACGAAAGATAATTCAAGCGGTATAAGCTCAATACAGATTTCAATAGAAAAGTGAAAGGTGTGGATTAAGCAATCCAGTGAGAACTTATCCATTATGGAAACAACGTCAATTACCCTGCATATTCATGTGATTATTACTCATACATTAACCATCAACAATATAATGAGATTATAATTGTACTCTATGCTATGTAAGAAAAACTCATAACTACATTCAATCATTAACTAAGAACTGAAATTGCAACCTAAATCTAGGAAATAAATTGCATAAAGTAAAACTAAGCTAAACCTATTTCAACAATTCAAATTGCGGAAAGGAAAATGTGTATAAAAAGAAATTAAACATGATTATTAGCATATAAAAAGTAAACTAATGAAGAAATTAATTAACAACTAGTTAAGCAAAATCTAAATAACAATTAAATAGACAATCTACAAACAAAAACTAAAGCTAACCCTATCCATCCACCGAAGCCTTGCGAGAGAAAACATAAATTAAAATTCGGTTCTACTTTGTTTCAAACTCTGTTTTAAACATGATTTTAAAAGCATAAATAAAATACAATCTAATATTTAATCGCACACGAGGTTAGTGTATAAGTTTGCAAACTCGTTCCTATTAACTACAAAATCAATGCATATTGACAAAAACCTTCATGCTAACCTGCAAAAGAGAACTAAACAATTAAACTATAAGAACAAATTATATAACAAAGAAAAAAAATAACAATTCATGTACAGGAAATAAAATAAAAGACATATAAGCTATGGAATTCATAAATACACTCATAGAACAGTTACCAGACTGTTGGTGGGCCCCCCAACAAGTCGTGGTCACTTCTCAAATGCACACCACGAGCTCAGCAAAACGATTTCACCATTAAAACTTGAAAAATGTAGTCTTATATAACTCTGGCAATTGAAAATGACAAAAACAGAGGAAAATCATGTTTGTCTCTAATATACTACTTCTTCTACTGCTTCTTAACTATTGTATGACCACCACAGTGGTATTTATAAGCTTTACAAACCAAGAGGTTGACCATTGGAGGGTTGAATCTCTTCTATAAACAACAAATTACATTAATAGTGGCCTAACTACCAAAATGGAGTGAGCCAATAATCGCCCAGCTTAACAACCCAAACCGAGTTGTCCAGAGTACAGTAGCTAGAGGGGGAAAGCATGAGAAAAACCCATGTTCCCGATTTGCTCATCACTAGCTGCCAATACCATAACTGCCAAATCTCTCACTGTTTTTGTGTAGGACAGAGTGTTGGACAAAGTGCTAGACCAGGTACCGGATTGAGTACCAGATGGAGTGCCAGATTGAGTGCCGAAATCATAAACATGATGCGTTTTTTCCCTGTAACACCAAAAAACGTGAATTAGATCCTTGGAAACATAAAAACGTAATGAATTATACTCAATATCAACATAAAACACAAATTATACATACCTGGTGTGAATCATAGTGTTTTGGCATAAAAATTCTTCAAAAAGCTTCTCCAAAACATGAAAAATCACATATGTACATTCGACAAAAGTATCTAATTATTGTCATAAAACTGATTATATCTCAGGTCCAACAACTACTAATTATTCTTTACTTACCTTGAAGGAGTTGGGGGTTTAGATGTTTATTGATGATTTATCCTTGGGGATGTTTGTCACAATTGATAATCTCATTGACTTTGTACTTTCATATGTTCTTCATTATACTTTTGATATATAATGCTTCTTTGACCTTTTTGAGATGAGATTGATAGGTTGTCTTTTCGACCTTTACAATAATTGGTTTTAATGGATTTGAATGTATTCTTAACCTTATTTTAATGGAAGGCTTGATGCCCCATCTTATACCTTGAATGAGTTTGATTTTAAGGACTTCCTAAATTATTATGCTTTGGTTTGAAATGTCATCTCATAGCATTATTGAGAAGTATATGGTTGGACTCAATGAAGAACATATTGACATTTTTGCATTCTTTGGCTTGTGCATTGTAACTAAGAAATTCATTATTTTAACAAGACTTTTCTTTCAACTCTTTTTCATTTGATGAGTAAAATGGAGATGGGAAGGAATCTAAATTCTATAACATACTACCAAGTATCTCCTTCCTTGTTTAATTTTTTTTATTATTGTTGTACAGTTTTAGAAACAGGGTTGCCAAGTCACTTTCTTACTAGATTCTTTTGTTGTTTCAAGTCTTCAAGAAGATCATGCCTAAGTAGAAAATCATCTGTAGTTGGTCACAAAACACAGAGGGAACTCAAAAGCAGGGCTTCCAATTAATAAAAAAATATGGAAAACTCAAGCATGCCTTGGGAAACCCCATATTTATCTAACTAATCGTTTAACCTTGAAATTCATGTGGGAATTTTTTGATCTTGTTTCTCTTGGCTAGGATTCTCTCTAATAAGATGTTGGTCATTATTGAATATAACATTCAGAATTGAGTCTCATTGTTCCCAAATCCCATCTATATTTGTGTTTATCCGTGTACATCATAGGTTTGAATCTTATTGTATTTTATTATTTTTCCAAAACCCTCATCCATATGGAACCTATATCCATATCAGGCACCTTCAACCATAAAACCCACCTTATCGAGATTACATTGTTTTCCTATCAAGATGATAGGAATACATCTCTTTGTGTTATTTCCAATGTTAGAAATCCCCTCGAGTTCCCCTCTATTTTCTGTGAATTAATTTATCCTCGAGACTTTAAATTTATTAAGAAACCTTCCCTTTTTCACATCGACAACCCATATAATTCGCTTGGCTCAATTGATGGTTTAGATTATTTTCATTCACATCTAGCCTAGTCGTGGAAACATTCTTAATTTTTTGAATATCTCTATTTTCTGACTCCTTGGAATTTTCCTCAAATCAATGGTTCAGATGGATTATTCTGTTTAATCAATGATTGGGAGTAAATCACCTGCATCCATGGTTTCCTTATCTCTACATTTCTTAATACCCCAGATTTTGTATGTGTCCACGTCACCACCATCCAAACTCCTAGCTACCTTTTCCAAATCCCCACATACCTCATTCGGTTCTTCCCCATCAGAAAAGGTTTACCATTTGGTCACAGTTTTCCCTAAGATCCAATTCATGCAAGGCTATTAGATCCACCTTCTTAGACTCTCCTCATTAGATTGACAATCTAGTTTGCTCATCCTAGTTCTCGAAACCCAAAACTCAATGAGCCAATCAAACTTATCTTAGTAGATGAGATTTATTAGGGTGTTTAGTTTGAAATACCTTTCCCACAACCCTGTCCTATGATCCAATCAGACGATCTCCATCGAGTCTTTGGGATATCATATTACTTCACTTGCCCAAGGTTTCTTATTCTTCCCAATCATCGGATTTTGAAGCTAGTCGAACTTCATCCATTAGGGTTTCCCTTTGTGATTTCCCCTTGATCGGATTAGCATATCTTGCATTCTAGGTTATTGTCAATATTCATTTCATCCTATGGCTCACCCTTCATGGTGTTGATGCATCATTTGATGTGTCATCCCTTTACCCAATGGATGCTCACAATTTGTCTTATCCTGATTAGTACAACCTTGATCTTTGTGTGGAACCATGAACTAGGTGTGGAACCTTGACCTATGCGGAACCAAGCCTAAATTTTTCCTAACCTTATC
>JZKD02S1810807.1:209556-229047 GCA_000966675.3 Picea glauca
GGTCTTCTTACATCCGCCTTATTCTATTTTATTGAAAGGTCTTATTAATATTGACCTTTATTACATCCGAATACATTGATCTACCTATGTGCGGGTTAGGACCTTAACATTTTTCTTTGCGTACGTTTTACATACGCTCGTGAAAAAAAATAAAACAATAGTAGTAACATCTGTTACATAGGGCTCCATCCCCGCTACCTTCTGTGCTTCCCAATACACATTAAATATGCTTTGAAAAGTTAGAACTGAGTAGACAGGTTTGAAAAGATGGGATTTAATAATTGGAAAGCTCGAGGACATCTCCAATTAAAATGAATAGACAAGAAAATATTATGGGATCTGGTAATTTGTTTTTGCCTGCATTTTAAATTTGCGAAATTATTAATTTTTTTTCCTTGTGCAGTTTTAGTTTTCTTCAAAGCTTTAGCATAGTTCACGAACGTGTTTGCGACAAAGACCTTGATGTCATGTCCCTCTTTAATATTGTGCATTTCGAAACGATGGTATTTAATAACTGGAGGACATCTCCCATTAAAATGAATAGATAGGCGAATATTATGGGATCTGGTAATTTCTTTTTGCCTGCATTTTGAATTTGCGAAATACTTTTTATTTTATTTTTTGCTTGTGCAGTTTTAGTTTTCTTAAAAGCTTCGACAAAGTTCACGAACGTGTCACCCACAGATGCCTTGACGTTATGTCCCTCTCTAATACTGTGCATATCTTAGATATTAGATTTCAGAATCTGCTTGGATATGGGAATTTTAATACGTGCTGGTAGTCACTATTGAGCGTACATATTCAAAAATATTGGCATTAATAAGTGAAAATATCGAGAACATCTGTCATTAAAATGAATCAACACAAAATCTATGGCAGACCATCCAATCTTTCTTTTAAATACTTATTGTCATTTCAATCTATGATCAAAGAGTTGCGCTTTAGGGTGCCTTCGTTCTAGTGTTCCTATTCATGCACATGTAAGACAACTTAGAGATGCGATTGATGAGAAGATGAAATAATAGAGCCTGGTTTTATGTGACATGAGATTTGAGTAAAAAAAAAACTTTGTTGTACAAAGAGAAACTCAGAGAGGATGAAAAAAATAGAACAATTATGTTCTGGTTGGTGTTCTCCCTATGTTCGATGCTTTGGTTTGTTGAAAATGCTGGCTGGATATTTGTTGGTTGAACTTCTTTGTTTTATTATTGGGAATTGTAATGGATTTTGAGGTCAGGTGCAAAATAGTTCTTCGTTTAAGTATATAGCTTCTTCCAACAACACATATTTCACAACTGTATTGAGTTGTACAAATTCACAAGTATTTGTCTACCTCGGAGGCGGGTAGCAGAAACTGTATGGGTGGATAAAATGACATATTATCACTGCAAAAGTTTTTATTTCATAGTATGATGACCTGCATGTGGGTCTAGTAGTCGACTTGACAGAAAGCTATGTTCTTTGTGAAAGTTTGTTCGGTTTCCTCTAGATGTAGTTGCAGAATCTACATATTTGGTGTCACCTTTGAACATTCCAGACCTTTCTGTGGGCTGCCATATCTCCATGGATATGAAGAAAGATATATTATGATGCCATCTACAGCATTTGATACACTTTCTAGACCTGTTCTGGTGCATTTTGTAGCATTTGATGCACTTTCCATACCTCTATTGCCCGAAGAAGTTGTGTACCTCAACATAGTTTTTTTTTTCATCTGGGTTGGACGTTCCTTCCAATTTACTGTAATAAAGAAAAGAAGTTCCACATACAAATCCCTAGGAAGGCTTCTCAACCAAACAAACAATCAAATATAGGGAGAATACCAGTCACTACGTACTTGAATTATTTTCCGTTGCTTTAGATGGTGTGACATAGAACTACTCCTTCCACTTTGAAATCGACCTGAATGGAATTTCTAAGTTGTCTCGGATGTCAAGGGTCAGGAACATTGCAATAAAAGCATCTTAAACCCCAACTTTTCGACAACAGAGGGAAATTAATACTTGACAAAGACTAGAATGTTGAATAAATAGGCATTGCAAGCAGGCCATATTTGGAAGAGAGAAGATATTCAAAAAAGAGGGATAGATGTACTCGGCAGCACCGATTAAGTACAAAACTATGAAGAAGATTCATCAATGTACATATTTTAAATTGGTTGATGGCAGGAGAAATCGTAATCGTTATCGAAAATAGCCTCGGATGTATTTTGTAACCCACCTTATTTTAATATAGAATAATTTCGGTTTATTTTTTAACAGTATTTTCCAATTTTTGGTATTTTTTTTAATTGTATTTTCTACCTTCTTCCCCTATGTAGTTAAACATGAAACAAAAGGTTTTGTTTCTACTGCCCAGTACTTCAATCTAAATAAAACCTGGCATGTTCTTTGTTTACATTTTACATGTAAGAATAATTTCTTGACGCAGACCCTCTTGGCCCCTCGGGACCGAGATCTGCTCACAGGATTATTATATATGCCCTTCGAGCTGAATCAACTCTTTTTCCGGATTCTCTTTTGGAATCCCCTTCCAAATCGATCCACAGGTTCTTTCTCATGGTTCACAATCTCACAAGTTCACGAGTCGTGACCTTCGATTCTTCCTCTACGATCCCACGATGACCGAGATCGCGAAATGGGTACAACTCTCCCTCTGTCAACTCCCTCCTTGCGCGACCACCGGCTAGGCTAAGCACTAGCACCTTTTGCCTCTCGTGCCTTCACGAGTTCAAAGGTTCAACCTTTGGCACCTTCCTTCTTGAACCCCCGAGAGGCAAGATTTGATCTTTCTCCTCTCATTCTTTATTCTCGCGACTTCATGAGTCGAGGGCTCGAACCTTCGTTCCCTTTTATTTCGAGTACCCGAGACGTGAGAGGTCAACATGTATTGACTCCTTCGTATATCTGATGTGTGTTCACTAGTTCACTTCTTGGGCCCACCGTGCAGTTCTACCATGTGTCCCTCGTGCCGGCTCTCGGCACTTCGCGGCTTCGCTTCTCGCTACTTCAAGCACCCAAATTTTGGGCTCTCACCCTGTGAACCTCTGAGTTTGTGAGATCTCTAGATCTCTGACACGCGTCCTCCTCCAATGGATGGATTAAATTACTTTGCAACTTTGCTACTCTCCGCATCGGGAATTTTGGGACGAAAGTCTCGACCTCTTATCCTCCAATATGTTGAAACGAGAGATTTTCGACACGTCGCCTACGCGAGTCCCACACGGAACTCCTACCTTTTTCGGAGTTTCGGTCCTTGCAACTTCGCAAGTATGAATGTGAAGCCTTCATCTCTTCAACTCATTAAATCTTGAAATGGTCAATAATACTTTGACCTCTTGGTGAGCATGCCACCTGTCCACTTTCAGATGGGCGGTCCTGATTCACTTCGTAGCTTCACCACTCGCAAAATTGAATGATCCCCCTTTTTGACCTCCGATGTCCGAGTCCCTGATACGGGTGATATCACGACACATGTCTTTATTCTAGAGAATGGCTCAGATCCCTTTGCTATCTCAGGACTTTCGCACCTCGTGACCTCACGAGTTTTGATGCAAAGACTTCGACCTTTCAACTCGCGAATTCCTGAGACCCGATTCCATGAGTGATCCAATGGCTCGTTTTCTCCCAAGCTTTACGCCCAATGAATGCTTATGTAACCTTCTTGCTCCCTTACAAGATTGGACGGCTTCTGGGACTTTGTGAATTCTCCATGGAGAACTTTGACCGTCAATTTCCTCCTTGACGATTTCGGCGAAATGAACATGGTATGTGCATGAAAACGTGTCCGCCAGCAAACCAAAGTTGTTGCGTCTCCTTCCAACGTTTAAGAAACAAATTTCTTTGAGCTTTCTCCATGACTCGAGTCTTCAAGAAGACTCTTGCACGCACTCCTTGCGGAAATTCTTGAATATTTTCAAGTATTTGAAATTTTAGACTCTACGCACTCACTTTGCAGTAGCAGTCCTTCACTCCTTCCCTCAGATTGCAAACCCTGAGAATCTACTCGGCCTGCGCACACCCTGCACGACTCCTGTGCTTGACTTGCACTTCTATGAGAATGAGAACAGTGTTATCTCTTCTGAGCTTTCAGAGACGAACTTTGACTACTGTCAACGCACACCTTACGGACGATTTCACTGCACTCCTTGCAGGAATACTCTTGCTCAGACAGAGAAACAATTGAAACTCATTCTTCACTCTCCCTCTCTTCAGATTTCAGACATTAAATATGAATTCATACATTCACACATCAAACAAAATGTATAGCAGAGAGTAAACAATCATGAGCAGAACATTCAATCATGCATACACGGAAAGTATTTGAACACCATGATTCTGAATCAAACTTCATATATTAATCTCAGAATTTCTGTACATGGGTTCTTCTACATAGTTTTCTGCTCTCCTATGCTCTTTGCTCTCTCATAATCATAATGCTTCTTATTTCTTATAATAATACAAGGTAGGGTGTCTATATCTCGTTTCCCTCTTCGCTCCTAAAACTATCTAATCTAGGAATTCAATTCTACCTACTTACATTCATTAATATAAATTCCTTCACTTGATACAGACAAGAGCGGGATGCTCAAGGTCTATTTACAAATCAAGAAGTACACCCTTCCTTAATTATTTCATTTGTGTTTGGTGCATCCATCTTCAAAAACATTCAAACAATTTATCACATGCCAAAATGCGTTGGCATTGCCCATGCTCACTTGATGTTGGCGATGCTCCTGCATCATACTCCCTCGCCTAAAAATTTTAATGGGATCCTGTCCATGAGCTCTCACACGGTTTGTCCATGCTTTTGAATCTCTGCTTCATTTTCCTAGCTAGCATATTCAACTGGATGTCCCTTCCACTTGACCAAGTATTCAAAGTATTCTTTTCTTCTGGTCCTCTTGCTAACTCTTTTGTCCAGTATGCTTTCCATCTATAACTTCTTTGTAATTGGCATCTGTTTAGTCCACTGAGTTGTTCATTTTCTGTTCATGCTTCCTCATCTTTGTATGGGTACAAATATGAGACATTGAATATTGGAGAAATTCCAATCCCATCGAGTAATTCAATCTCATAAGCATTTGCTCCAAATTTCTTCAAGACCTTACAAGGTCCGATCTTCTTCATCTTCAGTTTGTTATATGTCCCTTTCAGGAACCTTTCCTTTCTCATATGTGCCAGAATCAAATCACCAACCTCAAATTGAAGTTGTCTCCTGTTTTGATCTACTCTGCGTTTATACTCTTGGCTCAAACTCTGCAATCGTTCCTTCACTTGGTTGTGAAGTTCCTTCATCGTTTCTGCGAAATCCTCTGCACTAGCACTCCTAGTTGCATCCTGTTCTGAATCTCTCCATTCAAAAACTCCCCTTGGATATATTCCATAAACAATATGGAGTGGATTCTGCCCTGTGCTTCTGTTGATTGAATCATTATAAGAAAATTCTGCCTATGGCAGAATATTGTCCCACTGACTATGGTGTTCTGTCACCAAGCTCCTTAGCAAGTCTCCCAAACTTCTGTTCACAACTTCTGCCTGTCCATCAATCTGAGGATGATAAGTTGAACTGAATGACAAGTTCGTTCCTAGATTTTTCCATAAGGTCCTCCAAAAGTGTCCCATGAACTTGGTGTCTCGATCTGAAACTATACTCCTTGGTAAGCCGTGAAGTTGAATGACCTCTTTGAAAAATAGATTCGCAATGTGAGTTGCGTCATTGGTTTTCTGACACGGTATGAAGTGTGACATATTAGAAAATCTGTCTACCACTACAAAGATCGAGTCAAACCCTCTTTTTGTTCTTGGCAACCCCAATATGTAGTCCATTCTTATTGCATCCCACGGCCTGTCAAGTATGGGTAATGGTTGGTAAAAACCTGCATTCTTCCTCCTTCCTTTTGAATGATGACAAATTCTAAATATGTCCATGAATATTTTGACATCTTCTCGCATTCCTGGCCAATAATATGACTCATTTAGCTTTGAGAATGTCTTGTCATGAATGAAATGCCCGACCAATCCTCCACTATGTTTCTCCTTTAGCAAATTCTCCCTCATTAAGCATTTTGGAATACATAACTGATTGCCCCTGAATAACAATCCATCCTGGATCATGTATTCTATCCATTGACCTCTGTCCCTGAGAATTGGATTCTTAGTTGCTTCATATGCCTCCATAAAATATGGATCATCTCTATACAATTCCTTGAGATCATCAAAAACCAATGTTTTGACTCTGAACTCCTGCAACAACAAACATTTCCTGCTCAAAGCATTAGCAACTTTGTTAGCAGTTCCAGAAATATGCTTGATTACAAAATTAAAGTTCTGTATGTATTCAACCCATTTAGCATGTCTTTGATTCAACTTATCCTATTGAGTCTGTTATCACCCTATAAGTTATAGGATCAACTGGTGACTGTGATATTATCTATCTCTAGTGTTTTTTGCTGACAAATGATTTTTCATTTTGCAAATAATTTGAAAAAGAAAAGAAAAAGAAAAAAGAAAGAAAAGAAAAGAAAAAAAAAAGAGAAGAAAAGAGGGCATAAAAGAATTCAATAAAATCCCCATGCAATAATAGTAACTTGGTCCATACCTTTCAAGAATGGCCAAGTTCTTTTTTAAATTCATGTTGATAGGGGAGTGAATGAATTTGGCTAAACAGTTTAATCTTAGCCAAAATGTCTAGGTTAGATTAGTGAATAAATCTGGACAGACTGTCTAATATTGGTCAGATAGCCCCAGGGTAGAGTAAATTCTTAACCCAACAGTCTAATCTAGGTTAATTGTCATAGGAAGCTAGGTTAGAAGATAGGCTAGTTGCTTTATTGCCTTATTTCAATAAGAACCAGTTTGATGATCGATGTTGCACCATGAATGGGATACCTAAAACGTTGTTCGACTAACCCCTTGGTGGTGTAGACATGAAAAGTCTTGAAGAAGACCCGTGAAAAAGCACTTATCCTAAGTTTTCTAGGCGCATGTATTTTTCGCACCCACACTTATGCTCTGATCATGTATCAAGGGTCCAGATGATCACGCCCATATCTACGGTGGATAGATCATTCCGGACCCCCCCGACCGTTCTTCTTTTAACTTGGGGGGGGGGGGGGCAGAATCGAGGAAAAGACCCCCGCGCATCTGGACGGCTTAGGATCAAGGGCTTAAATCTCAAGTCGGCATTGGATTCCGGACCCCCCCCGTCCATTTGGACTTTAAGGGACGGGGGGGTTTGGAATGTGTCATAAACAGAGCACATAGATCTACTGCTTAGGATCAGGCACGCAGATCAATGGCCCAAAACGTATTTCGGACCCCCCCCCGACTGATCTTCCTTTAACTAAGGGGGGGGGTCCGGAATGGTATTCCTCATACGACGAGTCCCTCTTTATACGTGGCAGCGATCCAATGGCCCCAGGTCCCATCATTTCCTACTGTCTGACTTGCAATCACCACCCCTGGGCATCACCATTCAACTTTCCTGAGGTAGTCACGTCCCATAACTATTGTCAGTTCTTCCCCCCCATTCGTTCATGGAAATCCCCATCACTATGACCTTTACCTCCAATCGATAACTGCCACGTCACCTGTCTGTATTCCCTCAATCACCGTCACATGCAATCTCACATCCCAAATGATCCGTTGGCCATTTATTACTGGATAACCTATCCATTATCTAGTTGACCTGTCTCCCGCGCCCAACGGACACCCGTTTACTCAAAACTACCCCTCATTCTCCCTTTTCTCACCATTTACCACTTATCACACCAGAGAGTTTGTACACCATTTACTCCTCCGTTACAGTCAGTTTCCCTCATCCACGGTTAGTTGCCCCCACTAACATTGTTTGTCTTGCAGGTACTATTGTAGAAATGGTGCCAAAGTCCAAACAAACAGAAGGAGAGGAGAATCCATTTCTCCCGCCTCCTGTCGACCTTAACATAATCCCACTAGTCGACAAAGACTGATTAATCGTAGATACAAAGTGCGATTTTGATTTCGCAGACCTTCAGTCATGGCTCAGGGAAGTCTTCCTGGACCAAATCGATGAAATCACACTTTGGGAGTCCAATTTTCCCCTTTACCTCTTTCCTCAAATTCACAATTTTCTGGAGTTCTCACTCAAGTGCCAAGCCCACTACATTCCCGAGCAAAGAGTCGTCATCTGCTCATCCAGAGAGATTCTTTTCCTCATCACGCCCGAATCCATAGACCAGATGATGCAAATTCCCTGAGCCGACTCTACGTCACCCTTCAACCTGGAAATTCTTACAGAATTATACCAGAAGATGACATTCCCCCAAAGAGCCCAAATATTTGAGCTTTTCCTTCCCCCATCCGCTCAATTCCCCTCCACAAATCCTCCTTACCCTTCCTCCATGTTCTCGACTAAAGGAAACCAGGTCATCTCATTCCTTTGTTCTTTGTTAGGATACTTTTCTGATCAATGGGTAGATGAACCTATTCTAGGATTTATATCCATCTTCTCTACTGATGAAAAGCCCAATACCCAATTTGATTTTAGCACTTTTCTTGCAGACAATATTCACAAACAGTTCATGAATTTCGGGATGGAAGGCATGTTCAGATACTCATTGATACTAGCATACTTGTTTGTCTTCTTCCAGGCAGATAAATTTAGCTTTTCCATGCAGAAGATGGATGGAGATGGTAGACCTAAGGAAGTCACAACATGGACCTCCTTGCCCAAGCACAACTCCACTGATTTCAGTTTCAAGGAGTTCATAGACCAATTCTACCACCCTATGGTAAGTATGCTAAATGGCAGGCCCGAGCCTTGGATAAATGATGAAGTTCAGAGGATCCTACACTTCTCAGATAACACAAAGATGGGTGATTGGTATTTATACCAGGATCACACCGAGATCAGAGTATACAGGTGCGAGTTGGAACCGTATAAGCTACCCAAGTATCTTCCTGTCATGATTTTTTCCTTGGAATATATAAGGCAGATAATAAATTTCGATGATATCCACTTTGTGTCATTGAAGAAAAAGCAACAACTTAGAATGAAGGGGTAGATTGTCTCCTTCATATGCAAAAATCATGGCGTTGGGGAAGAAGCAGATAGGATGCTGAGAGGAATGAAATTCTTCATGATCTTCCCATGGCATTACCATCCATGTGGGATCATCTTAGATATGAGGGTGAAGAACAAAAACATCCCATATGTTCATGAGTCCAGGCCTGAAGTTGAGAAGTTCGCAAACCAGACAGCCTGGGAGCCCAACACATTGGTCAAAATACAACAGCAGGATCCCCCGACCGTTGTATCTCAAACAACCACGCCACAAGTCCCAAAGGAGAAAAGGCCTCGACAAGATTTATCTTCGTCTGTCATAGAGGTATCATCTGAAGAGTTCCAGCTGCACACTAAGAGGCCTAAGACTATTTCTTTCCCTGGCCCGATTGGAGGAAAAGAAGCCCCGTCTACAATAGTGACCAAGGCTGATAGGCCTACCTTCGGTTCGAGCCTCCATAAGACCATAACCTCAGCAGTGACGGAAAAATATACAAATTCTCCATTGACCACCCAACCAGGCAAGGTTGGATCGAAGCTGAGCATCTTCGAGACGTATGAGCTGATCAAGAAAAGGAACCAAACCCTGACCAATAGTACTTGCGCCCAATTATGGAAGCAGACGTCGACTATGAAACATATGCTTCTATCGACATTTGACACCGAGAAGGGTAGAATGCACATGGCATTCCTCCACGCACAGGTACCAGATCCAAAGGTGATCACTGACTACAAGAGGGCACCTTCGAATTCCAGACGAAGGACATGCATCCGGCCGATCAGATGGATCTTCACAAGCAGACAGGGGAAATGGTATTTTACACGCTGGTGCATGCTTCCACCACCGCGTCCAAACTACGAGTGTCCCTGAACAATGTTCAAACAGAACTCAAGTTGGAGAAGGTATCGTCCTTTGCCAAGGACAACAGGATCAAAACTTTGGAGGAGATGGTCCTCAAGATCGGTTACGATCCTGCAAATGTGAAAGCAACTGAGGAAATGATAAAGAAGAAGAATGCTGACAATGCCTCCTTGAGGAAACAATTGAAGCTCCCACCCACAGAGGATGCGTAGGAAAAGGAGATAGCAGAGAAAGAAGGAGAGAAAGATGAAATGCTCAAGCTGCTTATGGAGTAGAATGCACAGCTAAAAGAAATGGAAGTTGAGATGGAGAAGCTAGTAAAAGAGAAAGAGCAGATGAAGACGATGGAATTCATTCCATTGAGTGCCATTCCAATTTTAGGAATGAGTACATCATTAGTGACAAAATTCCCATCCGCGACTCCATTGACATCCCTGGAGAAGACAATCGACCTGGCTAAGTCCATGGAAAAGATGAACCTGCAGGAAACAGAGATCAACGAGCTAAAAAAGAACACTGAGAACCTTCATGAACTCAAATCTTCCTTTTAGACCAGCCTCTCCAAGGAAAAGCAGGTGACAGATCAACTCAAACAGGAGTTATAGCAGCTCCGGAAGCGGACAGTGGCAAGAAAGACTTTGGCTGAGGTCAAAGAAAGTGTATGGACAGACATCACCAAGTCCATGAACGAGATATGGCCCATGGTACAAATTATGTTTGAGCAGAATGAATTAGTACAGAGAAGCAAACAGGCCATCGAGAAAATTAGATTAGAATTGGGAGAGATGCCAACACAGACAAATGAGATCATCAAGTTCCTCAATTCTAAGACCAGGGAAGATCTGGAAGAGCTAAAAATCGAAGACAGAATAGAGACCATCCTTGAGGTCAAAAGAGTTTTGACCAAGAGAGGATTAATGCTTCATATGGAAGAAAAGGTTCAAGCCATGGACCTAGGGGTGCAAATATTCTTCAGTAAGATTGAGGCTCTACAGAATAAAGGTCTACCTAGTCTGAAGTTAATCAATGATAAATTGATGACACTCCCAGACTACAAGAAGAGATTGGTTGATGTGGCTAAGGACAGTTCAAAGTTCGCAGGAATTCAAGGGAGCATCACTGGCAAGGCATTCCTATATGCCCTTCAGTGGGACATCAGTATCCAATACGAGATTCGATACATCTTCCTCACCAAGCCTACATTCACCAAGTACACAGAAATGGACGAAGTGTATCGAAGGCTGCTCAAAGTCAACATGCCCAATCATCTTAGATGGGAGGAACTTTGTGATCTGATCGATTAGCAGATGATCTATCCCATTCCAGTCATTTGTCCAGTCAGATGAGGTCGTGCATAGGCTTCATCAAGGGCCCACCCAGAAATCAGCGTGCAGTTACACCACATCATCAAGCAGTTCCTAGATTTAGTAAATTTGTTAAGTTGGTTAGGCTAAAAATATATTTAGCACATCCTGGTCATTAATGACAGGATCGTTTATAGTTTGAGTTATAAATACTTCACCTTTCAAAGTATTGAGGGTTGTTGATCTTCACACCATAATGCTATCAAACTGTAATATCTTTGAAGAAATCTTCCATTAATAAAAAGGAGGTACTTTTACAGGATTCTTGCGTGTATTCACTTGTGATATTTTTCTCTCTAAGTTGAATGTTATTCTCGCTTTGTTATCCTATTGTTTTCTAAATCTAATCTTTAGAAGTAACGAAAGTTGCAGGATTTATGTTGTATACCCTGTTTCTGACTCGAAAGATTTTAGTGTTTTATCTTCTGGTGTTTTCAATAAAGAAATTCTTAACTGCTTCTTTGTTGAAATTATCTTTCTAATCTTTTCTGCTATTCATCATTTAAGCTACTAAAGAATCCATTGATTATATTATCTCGCCCTGTGAAAGTTTTCCCTTTGCATTTCTGGTTTGTATTTCATATTTTACTCAAGACACAGACCCCATAGCCCAATGGATGTGTAGATTGTCTCAACCAACTCTACAAACACAACAACAAAAACTGACTTATTCATTTACCTAGCCTAATATTTGAAATTTGAGACGTAGCTAAATAATATAGAGAGATCCCTCTCTGAAGTTGGAAGGGCTAGATCCCAGCTTCAAAAGCAGTTGGATAAAGTTACATTTTGTGGATTTGTTCTGTTGTCAACCTCTTGGAAATTTATAGAGTGCTAACATATTGGCGACCATACTGGGGAAGAACATATAAAATTTATAACTTCACATTTTCTTTCCCTAAAAGAAAGTCTGTTCCTGAAAGATTGCAAATTTGAGAAGAAAGTAATGTTTAGAGGTTGATTAAATTTGTACATATTATTTTCATACTTATAAAGTTAAAAATATATATATAAAAGTCAAAACGAAATCTGGCTCCCAAGAAAGTTTTTACTCGATCTCATCTAGACCCAGAACCTGCGATAGTGACAGATAAACCAGAATAGTTTCTCAGGAAAAGGACCATAGATGAAGGATCGGTGAGTCATACTCCCTTGCATAAGTCCCTTTCATTTACAGGGGAACCCATTACCTTTCAAAACCCTGACTTTGGCACCTTTTCCCAACAAATCCTGGTTAGAACACGGTTCGATAGTTTTGTGACTGGAATCATTTTCAACCCAACCATTTTGCAACCCCGAACCCCTGAGGTTCTGTCTCCCACTGCTAAACTACAAACCACTCCCTCAGTGCTATCCAGTCCCTCCTCATCCTTGTCTTCAGTCGCAACCTCGCCGATCATCCAGTTTGTTATCCCACCTCCTCCACCCATCATGGCAGCTAGATATGCTCCCTTGGTGTTGGTTGCGCCTTTTCATGCCATGCCCCAAGACTATCAAACGAGACTTCCACAGTTTGATGCAACATGACCTTTAAACGCCCAACAACATGTTGATAACATGAATGATTATTATGATCTGCATGAAGTAGATGAGGTTGACGTTCAAATGAGATTTTTTGCCCAAAGTTTGACAGGTGACATTAAAAAATGGTACAAAGGTTTGTGTGCCGCCTCAGTCCTTGACCTCACCGCATTCCAAAGGATTTTTCTAGACGGATGGGAGGTAAAGAAAAACCCTCTCCAAATCTTGTCAGAATATGAAAATATTAGAAGAAATCAAGGTGAGACAGTACAAGATTACTGCGTACATTTCAATAACTTGTACAATGCAATCCCAGCCAAAATCAAACCCCCACAGGGTTTAGCATTGACAAAATTCCCTGATGGTTTTGATGCTGACATGTCATACCAACTAAGGGAAAGAAATTATACCACCGTGGAAGATATGTAGAAAAGTGCAATAAGTGTGGAAGCCAATTTGTTGGCAAAAATGGCACGTCAGAGGTCAGAAAGGAGAGTCACAATTAAAGAGGAACCTTCCACATCAACCTCAGATTCCAAATTGGATTCTTTGGCCAGAGCAATGGAAAGAGTGATGGAAAGACTTACCGTGTCAGAAATAAATCCTCCAAGAGAAAACCCACCTGCTCCTCAGGTTCGAAATCCTAACTTCAAAAGAAACCCTCCTCAAATCAGACAAAGAGATCCTAGGGATCAAAGAGAGCAGAGAGGTTCAGATCAACTGATCAAACCTCCCCTACAAGAAAATTATTCTAATGAAGGGGAGGAAGTGATTGAGGAACTGGAGGATACTCACATAAATCTCATGGGCATTCACGATAACGAAGCTATTTTCCTTACCCAAGAAGAGCAAGAACTTTTTCTCCTCAATCAAACAAAAGTAAGTGAAGAAGCGGAAGATGCAGAACAACAGACATTCAAAAATGCCATTTTGGAGGTACACCGAAAGTATAATCTACGAAGTAAAAAGACAGAAGGGAGTTCCCCAAAAAAGATGATTGAAACAAAGAAGGTGACTGAAACCAAGAAGGCCTCTGAGCCATCTTCCGAGAAGATTCCTGAAAAAGGCACTGCCGAAGTTCCCGCGAAGAAAAACCTTACTATTCTGAAAAGATTGTCACAGCCCGAGGTTTCACCTATTAATCCACCAAGTACTTCTGGCTAGAAGAGTGTGGTGGAAAAACCAGAATTGATGAGCCAAGGCCGAGCTCCTACACCTTTTAGCCTTGAAGGGGAATTAGCCAAAGTAAAAATTCCCATTCCACTTTCTGAGTTGATGAACAAATATGTTTATCATTCACAGGTGATTAAAGCACTGACCATTGAACCCAACATAGGCACAAAGGCCTTAACCCTTAGATCAACAAACCATTCTGATACTATGAACCTTACAGATGATCAACCTGAACTTTTTTTTGGACCTAAAGTAGACGACCGAGACGATAATGGTGATGTCACTCCTTTTTACATCAGTTTAAACATACATGACCTGATCTTGCATAACGCTATGCTGGATTCGGGCGCTTCCCACAATCTGATGCCTAAAGCAGTGATGGATAAAATGGGATTGGAGGTCACCATACCTTACAAAGATTTACACTCATTTGACTCCAGTAAAGTTAGATGTATTGGTTTGATCAAGGACCTATGCATCACCTTGGTTCAGATTCCTGCGAAGAGCATGGTAATGGATGTGGTAGTTGCAGACATCCCTCCGAAGTATGGAATGTTGCTATCCCAGTCTTGGGGGGATAAGTTGAGAGGTACCCTACAGTTAGATATGTCTTATGCCACTATCCCAGTTTTCAGGCAACAAAGAAGGCTGTACAGAGAAACATTGATGAAATACATGGTCAGTAGCCAAGAAAAACCGCACAACTATCCTCTTTCCTCTGTGCATTCTAAATTGGATTCTTTTATCTTGTACAATGATGGTGACATGGGAGAACAAGATACTCAGCTGGCAGAAGACACATATAGTCAGGATGAAGGTCAAGAAACCATTGAGGTAGCAAGGAAGAAAAACGTGATAACTGAAGAGCTATCGACAGATTTCTGGAGCATGGATTTTGACGGAGCAGTAACCAAAGAAGGAGATGGAGTAGCAGTATGGCTGCATAATCACAGAAATAGGTATTTATAAAACCATTCTTACAAATTAAATTTCCAATGCACTAACAATATTTCCGAATATGAAGCCTTGATGCTCGGTCTGAATCTTTTGAAAAGAGTTGGTGCTAAACAGATTATGGTAAGAGGTGACTCTGAGTTGATAATCAAGAAAATCAAAGGTGAGTATGTTGTGAAACACCCACGTCTTAGAGCTTATAGGAATGTTGTTCTTGATGCCCTTAGATGTTTCACTGAAGTTGACTTGCAGGTAATGCCGAGGGGACAAAACATTCTGGCAGATGGATTGGCTACGTTAGCAACCACATGTAAGATTCCTTTTCACTCGACTTGCCCATACACTGTTGAGGTGAAATTTAGACCAACCGTTCTCGACAATATCAGGTACTGGAAAGTGTTTGGTAATGATGATCAAATCGAAGACTTTTTGCAGTGTAAAAATGATTTTTAATGTACAAATAAAGATTTAGAGAATGAAGATGAAAATGTAAATAGATCTGATTTTGAAATTGATAGTGTAAATAGCGTAGTTTCAGGAGAATTAGGCGATGACAAAATGGAGGCTGATATGTTGCATTTGAAAAGTAATGTTTTGCCTAGGGGTCTAGTTCCTTTAGAGGATTTGTTTGATTTTAACGACGTAGCCAAAAAACTGAAGATTGAAGCAAGTGGACAAGAAGTAGAATATTGTAATATAGGGACGGAGGAAAAACCCAGGATGGTCAAATTGTCTAAATCATTACCCCCTAAGAAAAAACTCAAATACATTGAGCTGTTCAAAGAATATTCAGATGTCTTTGCCTGGGGTTATGAGGATTTGAAAGCTTATGATACCGACATGATACAACACAGGATTCCAATAAAATTAGACAAAAAACTAGTCAGACAAAAACTTAGGAGGATAAATCCCAAGTTACTCCCACTGGTAGAAAAGGAAATCAAAAAAATGTACAATGCCAAAATCATAGTCCCGCTGCGTTTTTCCAAATGGGTCTCTAATTTGGTCCCTACACGTAAGAAATCTGGGGAAATCAGACTTTGCATAGACTTCTGAAATTTGAATAAGGTCTCCCTGAAGGATAATTACCCCTTTCCCAAAATGGACCACATCCTACAAAGGGTGGTCGGATCCATTCGAATCTCTTTGCTAGATGGGTTCTCGGGTTATAATTAGGTCCTAGTTCATCCGGATGACCAAGAAAAAACTTCTTTCACCACACCATGGGGCACTTTCATGTATGTGAAAATGCCTTTTGGTTTGATGAACACTGGAGCCACTTTCCAGAGAGCGATGGATATCACCTTCGTGGAAGAATCGGGTAAGTTTATTGTCGTCTATTTGGATGATGTAACTGTGTTTTCCCAATCTGATGATGAACACCTGCGACACCTCATATGAGTCTTCGAAAAATGTAGAAGGTTTGGGATCTCTTTAAATCCTAAGAAAAGCCTTTTTGGATTAGAGGAAGGAAAACTGCTAGGGCACATCATCTCCAAGGACAGAATCAAAATTGACCCTAGCAGAATCGAGGCCATACAAAAATTAGAACACCAAAGAAACCTCAAAGAATTACAGTCTTTTATCGGGAGAATAAACTTTCTATGAAGATTCATTCCCAATCTGGCAGAGCTCCTCCAAAACATTACAAATATGTTAAAAATGGATGTAAAAATAAAATGGGACACTGAGTCCAGACAGTCTTTCGAACAAGTCAAACGAGTACTCGCAGAGGCCCCTGTCTTGATCAGTCCTGATTTTACTAAGGGTTTTTATCTTTTTTCTTTTGCTTCCAAACATACTATAGCATCAGTATTACTATGAAAGAACAACGAAGGGTATGAACAACCCATAGATTTCTTTAGTAAAGCGCTAAGAGACGCTACTCTGAATTACAAGATAATGGAGAAACAAGATTTTTCCTTGGTGAAATCCATAAAAGACTTTAGAGGCTACATTCTCCATTCCCACACCATAGCATATGTTCCGAATGCGGTAGTAAAAGAAATTTTGACCCAGGACAATCCGGATGGAAGAAGAGGAAAATGGATTGCTGTCATTTTAGGATACGACATAGAGATTAAGCCTACGAAACTAATCAAAGGTCAAGGCCTAGCTAAATTAACGGATGAATCTAATTTCCATGCTCTTGACATTAATTTTTTAGCTGCAACCAATGAATAGGGTGAGATGGCGACTCCAAACGTGAGAGAGGTATTTCTCCACTCACCATGGTACATAGACCTTATATTCATTTTGCAAAATTTACAAGCTCCCCCTGGTTTGACTAAGACTAAAGCTAGATTTTTGAAGTTGAAAGCCTTAAAATTCTATATTCTAGAAGGCAATCTGTATTGGAAAGATCCTGGATTTATTCTGTTAAATTGTTTATTAAAAGATGAAGCTGAAAATTTGTTACATGAATTTCATGTAGGAGAATGTGGTGGCCATCTGAACTGGAAGGTCACAGCCAACAAAATACTCAGAGCTGCATTCTATTGGCCCACCCTATTCGTTCAATATACATCATAAAGTGACTGCATGTCATCAATGTCAGTTGTTTTAAGGCAAAAGAAAACTTCTTCCTCTCCCCCTGAAATCGATCTCAGTTGAAGCCCCTTTCCAGCAATGGGGACTGGACCTCATTGGAGAAATACACCCCCCTTCTCCAGGCCAGCACAGGTGGATTCTCACTGCCACTACTTATTTTACCAAATGGATCGAAGCAATACCAAGCAGGCAAGCCACTGACTCTTTTATTATCAAATTCCTTGAAAATAATATCTTGTCTCACTTTAGATGTCCTAGAAAGATTATAACTGATAATGCAACTTCTTTTCAGTCGAAGAAACTCATAGATTTTTGCAACCAGTATCACATTGGTTTGGGACATTCCACAGCTTACTACCCTCAGGGGAATGGACTGGTAGAATCTTCAAACAAAAAACTGGTAAACATCATCAAGAAAACATTGTAGGAAAACAAGAAATCATGGCATAACAAGTTGGTGTTCGCATTATGGGCTGACAGACTGACCACCAAAAGGTCAATCATATGTCACCTTATCAACTAGTCTATGGCACAGAAGCAGTTTTCCCCACTTCCTTAGGAGTCCCTGTCATGAAGTTGCTTCAAGATGTACAAGCTGAGCCAAATGAATCACAGAGAAGGATCAACCAGATGATCCATTTACAACAGGCTAGGGAAGAAGTTTTCAACAAGACTTAGGTAATCCAAGAAAACATCAAGAAGATCTTTGACAAAAGAACCAAGGAAGATGATTTTGAGCTAGGAGATTTGGTGCTGAGATGGGACGCTAGAAATGAAGACAAGGGAAAGCATGGAAAATTTGACAGTCTATGGAGAGGACCATACATGATTCAAGCATTTAGGGGAAACAACGCTGATGGGACAGATCTGCCAGGAGGACCTATAAATGGTAGAATGCTGAAGCATTATGTGCCACCCCAGTAGAGACTCGAGTTTCACTCACCATTGTACATACCATTTTTATTTTTCACCTGCATTTTCTAAGTGAATAACATTAGTCAATTGGTTGAAGCCCGAAGAGAAGGCCCTAAGCCATTGACCACTGTTCTTCCAATTTTTTGAGAATAAAACCAACCAATCAATGACAGCTACAAGGCAGAAGTTTTCAGAATGACAGGAACTAGGATTCTTGGCACCTCAAAGGGAAAGTACCATCCCCAAGTGGAGCCGATGTTATCACCCTATAAGTTATAGGATCAAATGGTGACTGTGATATTATCTGTCTCTAGTGTTTTTTACTGACAAATGATTTTTCATTCTGCAAATAATTTGAAAAAGAAAAGAAAAAGAAGAAAGAAAGAAAAGAAAATAAAAAGAAAAAAGAAAAAAAAAAAGAGAAGAAAAGAGGGCATAAAAGAATTCAATAAAATCCCCATGCAATAATAGTAACTTGGTCCATACCTTTTAAGCATGGCCAAGTTCTTTTTTAAATTGATGTTGATAGGGGAGTGAATGAATTTGGCTAAACAGTTTAATCTTAGCCAAAATGTCTAGGTTAGATTAGTGAATAAATCTGGCTAGACTGTCTCATCTTGATCAGATAGCCCCAGGGTAGAGTAAATTCTTAACCCAACAGTCTAATCTGGGTTAATTGTCATAGGAAGCTAGGTTAGAAGATAGGCTAGTTGCTTTATTTCCTTATTTCAATAAGAACCAGTTTGATGATCAAGGTTGCACCATGAATGGGATACCGAAAACGTTGTTCGACTAACCCCTTGGTGGTGTAGACATGAAAAGTCTTGAAGAAGACCCATGAAAAAGAACTTATCCTAAGTTTTCTAGATGCATATATTTTCCGTGCCCACACTTATGCTCTGATCATGTATCAAGGGTCCAGATGATCGTGCCCATATCGACGGTGGACAGATCATTCCGGACCCCCCCGACTGTTCTTCTTTTAACTTGGGGGGGGGGTATGGAATCGATGATAAGACCCGCGCGCATCTGGACGACTCAAGATCAAGCATGCAAATCTATGGTCAGCATTAGATTTCGGACCCCCCTGTCCATTCTACCTTTAAT